>JAAAKL020008003.1:0-16332 GCA_010016065.2 Carybdea cf. marsupialis auct. non (Linnaeus, 1758)
CTCATGCAAGCCTATAATACCATCCAGATGAATGCAGCCCCCAGAATGTAGGTGATTGCTTATTTCCCATTCTCAAGCAAGGTCTCCTTTTCAGCTTCTCCTACAGTTTCTGGACAAGATAAAATCCCAAACAGTGTTTTGTGCTCAAAATCGTCGATCGTGTCGTGGAGGCCAATAACACGTACGACTAATCTTGGGTTGAGCACGTGACTAAATCGGCCGACCCTAAATCGTAGCGTGTAAATCAGACTTAAATCAGCCTTAACGGATTTATAAACCGAAGCCATTGATCACCAATTCTGCCAGATACGCTGATATTTAACAAACAGGAGCTTAAAAGGAGCTATTGTTCATGGGCCCTAGTCGGCAACCCTTCTAGAGATGGTGTCTGGACAAGCATTGGTGCTTGTGACACTTTATCACCACAACCCTCTCATGAGTGATAACATATTTTTATAATTCATTGGAAAATGGCCTGGAGGAGACTGGAACTGGTGTCAGTGACGGCCTCTCGCCCGACAGTTGTTTTGTGAGTATGCAGGCAGACAGCGATCGTCAATCTACTACTGCAAAGAAGAATTCTAGCAAGAAATTGGACAAAAGAGGAGCATGAAGTTGTCATCGAATGTTATATGAAAAGTGAACCAGATGTGACTGGATATCTGAAACCGTTTCGTGCTATTTGTCAAGGACAGGGCACGTTTGAAATCACAGAGTAGAGATTAACTGACCAATGGCGCCAAATAATGAAGAACAGATGGTTAAGTGAGGTAGAAATTGAAGGGATAGGACGAATGGTTTTTGATGGGGTAGTGTCTTGCATACTGCGTCGCACACTTTTGAGGAAGGTATATCTGCTCCATTTCTTGAAAATGAAGATGTCAACATGGAAGATAGAGAGTTTGAGGAAGATAAAAGAGTAATAGTGGACCAGATCAAGGAAGTGATGGTTGAAGAAAAGAAGACAAGGTTGCCAGCTTTTTAAGAGATATCAAGATTTAAGATCATCGATGAAACTGCGATCGTTGACAACATTTTACTAAAGATTGACAGTGGCAATATCACTACTACAAACAACATAATTTATGCAAGGGCTGCTGTGATGACTGAAAGGATTGGTAAAAAGATTCATTTGCACAAAGAACGGAAAGAACCAATGAAGAATAGAAGGGTAGATTCAACTATTGAGAAGAGAATTTGTCAAACTTGAATTACTAGCTAATGGCAAAAATTTGAAAACCATACATAAAGATGAACTACGTGAAGATATTGGCTGAAATAGAAAGATGTAAATGTTTTGAGGAAGGAGCCAAAACAAAGGGTGATAGCATGCAGAGACAATCTAGGGAGGAATCAGAGTAAAATAAAGCAATTCCACCAAAATCGATTGTTTCATACTGATAAAGCCAAGCTTTATCAAGAACTGAATGGGTGAAAATGCAAGAGGCGGCACCAGACTGTGAAAAGGCGACAACATCTTGGAGCAATGTATGGCGTCGACAAGCAACTCACAAAACAGATGTACAAGTGGTTATGAGTTTTGAAACAAGAAACAAGTGTAGAAAGTCAGTCAGATGTTACAATCACAGTTGAGAAATATTCTTTCTGGATTGCCACACTGGAAGTCTCCTTGTCAAAACCTGGTTAAAGGTTTCTGGCTACAGAACATAAAACACCTCCATAGCAGAATTGCTGAGCAACTTCAGAAATGTCTGAATACAGGAAACACTCCTGGCTGGATCACAAAAGGTAGAAAGGTCCTTGAAAGAAAGAAAAAATTGAATGTTTCTATCTATCGGCCTTGTACTTATCACCCTCTGTTATGGAAACGTCTTACTGGAGTATTAGCATATGAAATGTAAAGCTTGTAAAGTCACCAGAGGAACAAAAGTGTTGCAGAAGAAATACCTGGGGTACTAATGGTCTCTTGTTAATAGACGGAATGATTATGAAAGAGGTGAAACTAGAAAAAAGAACCCGTCTGTTGCATGGATCGACTATCAGACGGCGCATGACATGGTTCCGCACTCCTGGATTCTTGAGTCTTTGGACGTCTGATGTCAAAGGTCTTCGTCAGAAAGCATGAAGAAATCAGTGGTACATTTGATATCATGTAGATAGGTTCTTAGTAGTGTGAATACAAGAGTGTAATTTTCCAATGAGGTGCGCTGTCACCGTTGTTGTTTCTTGTGGCGTTGATCCCTCTATTGACAAAGGTGCATGCTGGTTAAGAGATTGCTAACGGAGAGAAGATTAACCACTTTTCCGTTATGGATGATATAAATAAATCTCTTTGCTGAAAGTTAAAAAAGCTTAGACAAACGTAGGAACGATAAGAATTTTCAGCAAGGATATCGGAATCCAGTTTGGAGTTGAAAAGTGTTCCACCCTTGCAATAAAAAAGGAAAGAAGGAAGAAGTAATGTATTGTGAAATGAAGAAGAAAGTAAAGCAAGAGTGCCTAAGACAAGCGAGAAAAATACTTGAATCAAAGCTTAATGGCGCAACTGCTATCAAAGCGCCCAATACATGGGCAGTACTGTTGCTCAGACATTCTACAGCATTCATTGACTGGAAAAGGGAAGAACTGCAACAAATTGATCGACAGACTAGAAAATTTATGATCATGAAGGGTAAGTTACATCCATGTGATAATGTAGCAAGATTCTATCTACGAAGCAAAGGAGGAGAAGGAGGTCTTGTATCTACAGAGGACTGTGTCGATCATGCAATATTAGGAAGGAAGGAATATGATGTGAAAAGTAAAGAACGCCTGACTATAACAGCGAAACAGGAAAGGGAATCTGTTGATGAGAATCAGGAGAAACTTAAGAAGAGGCGAGATCGAGAACGTTTAGAGGGAATTAAAGGAAATGCCTTACATGGACAGTATTTCCGAGAGACAAAGGAGTTGATGAATTCAGAAACATGGAAGTGTCAACGGAGTTCTGAAGGAGGAGGCAGAGGGACTTACATTTGCAGCTCAGAATCAGGCTTAGAGATCTAATGCTATCAAAGCAAAGATAGATCATTCCTAAGACGAGTCTCTCTGCAGAAAGTGCAGGAAAAGACGGAATGTGTGTCCTACATTATAAGTGCATGTGAGAATCTTGCACAAAAGGAATTCAAGAGACGTCATAACAAGGTAGCTTTAGTACTCCATTTGGATCTCTGCAGGCAATTGGGATTTTATCATATCGAAAAGTGGTATTAACATGAACCATGTTGGGTTCTGGAAGATGAACATTATAAGTTACTTCGGCATTTTACTATTGAAACCGACCGTGAAATACAAGCGAGAAGACCGGATATATTAGTGGTGGATAGAGTAAAGAAAACGTGCAACATTATCAACAACATAGTTGAATGGAAGAAATAAAGTCATATACACATAGGCAGTTGCAACCTTTAGACATGGTGCTGGTATACAAGACTGGAAGGAAGGTGAAATAAAAATAATCCATAAAAAATTCAGAAAAATTATGACCATTTATAGGGTATTGCATTCGAAGAGTGACGTACATAAGCTCTACATGAGGAGGAAGGAGGGAGGACGGGTGTTGGTTAGTGTGGAGCAAGTAGCAAAAGGATAGGAAAATATATAGGCTATTACATCTTGAATTCGAAAGTCTTTTTAATGTCTTTTGCAGGTTGTTAGTGTCTGTGGAACGATTTTCACTGAAGGTATCATTACCACTGAAGAATTACAAAAGAAGAATGCAGAGAGACTGGAGAATTTAATGTAAAAGAAAATGTTTGGGCAGTTTATGAGAGAAGGATCAGAAAACGTAGATAAGGAAAAATCATGGTATTGGCTATCAAGAAGTGATATAGTTGAAACAGAAGCTCTATTGTGTGCAGCACAGGAACAGGCGCTTAGAACAAACTATGTCAAGCATCGCATTGACAAAATCATGAAAGTCCAATTTGTAGAATTTGCGGGAAAAGGGGGAAAAACGCGCTACATCTTGCAAGTGAATGTGAAAAACGTGGACAGAAAGAATACAAGAGGAGACATGACAATGCCGCCAGAAAATGTCACAGGGATTTGTTCAAAAAGCATGGATTTGAACAGGAGAAGTGGTATGAACATGCACCTGAGGGCACATTAGAAAATGATAGTTTTAAGCTACTCTGGGGCATCAATATACAAGTTGACGGTTGAAGAACAGCCAGAGAATAAGCTTTGCCAGACAATTATAATAATGATGATGATAATAATGATATTTGTAAAAGAATGGTTTAGAGCACAGCAAAAAGTGGTATGAACATGATCCAGAAGGAGCGGTAGAGAATGACGAGGGACATTAATATCCAATGAGACAGCCCGATAAAGGCAAGGAAACCTGACTTGATTGTTATAGAAAAGATAGAGTAAAAGCAGACAGCCATCGATATTGCTGTGCAAGCTGAAGGAAGAGGGGAATGTAAGGAAGAAGTGGAAAAGTAACCAGGGCCCGGTTTCCCGGTTGTCCTTGAGTTCTAGGTGAGCATCTAACTTTAAGTAAAGGTGTGCACCTACAATTAAGTGGATTTCTCGTACACCCTTAAAACATAGGTGCTCACATAACTGACTTAAGTACGACGCATCTAAGCGCCTGACTTAGCTGGGCATATTTAGGTCTAGTTGCGAGGTCATTTAACTACTCGTTCTGGCCCGTTTATTTCTCAAATACAATTGAGTCGCTGCCCGCCGTTGTAGATCATGATCTTTTCGATGAATTAGGAGCTGATTTAAGAAAAGGAAAGACCCTCTTTGACTTAGGAGACGATTTGGGATTCAAAGCGCGATTTCGCTTCAAGGGGAAAAATGTTACTGTATTGCTTGTCTTGTTTCAACAGGACTCCAACAGAACAAATCCTCAGTTGTGGACATTATCTGTGGAACTTTAGCTTCAGACGTTACTTATTGGGATTTACATAGCCATAGTTTGCGGGCTTTATTGGTTTTGTCTTCATAGATGATAGATTCAACTATTTTAGTCTCCGAGTCAATGATGAAAACTAAATCGGAGGAGAGCATGAATGAAAATTGTTGACATCAGGCAACAATTCGCTTAACTGGCTGAAAGTAACTTTAACTTTGTCAAATGCCTTAAACTGAAATGCAATGAGAGAACTCATAATACTACTAATTAACGTTGTCATCTAACACTGACCTGTTTGAAATTGGAAAGAAGTGAACCTGTGCGAGGAATCCGTCCAAAAACAAACACTACGTCGCTCTGCATGATATTCTTTTTACTACGAGCAGTTAGCTTTATATTCTCTTATCTGATTCCCCGAAATTTCAGCATCTGGGTTCTCCTTATCATAGTATTTGTGCGGAGCAGTGCTCATAATGCTGAAAATCTACCTTATTTCGCCCTCATGGCACAAATATCCGAAAGCATCACAGAAGGTCGGCGCATTTCGATATGTAAACATGCAAGTATTACTGCGGTTTCGTACCCCCCGAAAATCACCGAACTTGTCCTTGTAACGAAATAAAACCTGCACTTAGAAGGGGAAGTATATGCTGTTTCTGAAGATATACATAAACAACTTCATGAAATCAGAATTCAGAAATCAGAATTTATACCGGTACTGTCTATTATGATTCAAATACGACCACAAAACCTTCTGGGTCATCTGCCAAAATATGAGGTAACATCTTCCCGGGTTAAGTTGACGCAGGTGACGGATTACATCGATGGGTTAAAGCGTTGAGAAGAGGATAATCAATCTGACACTGAGGCGATATCCGCATATTTCAAAACACATTTTCTTTGTCTTCGAGATAGGTGACCATCTAAATCAACTTAGGTGGGCATCTATTTAAGTGACCAAACGAGACACTCTATTTACGTGCTCACCCAGATAGGTGTCCACCTAAATTATTTAGGTACTCACGTAAGTACTTAGGTACTCACTTAAAGGGGCAATGGAAAAACCGTGTCCAGGGTTTGAAAACAGAGATCAGAAGGTTGTGGAAGGTGCGAAAAGTAGAAATAGCCCCTGTAGTGATTCGGACCATTGGAAGTGTTACCGATGAATTTGACAGATGCATGGGAAAACTGGGCATAACAGAAAATTTTGGCATAATGCAAAGACAGCCTTGCTGGGGGCCGCCAGAAAATTGAGAAAAGTATGCGCTGGGAAAGTGTGACGTCGCGATTTTGAAAATGTTTGAAATATGGAGAAAATAGTCAATTTTCATGTTGCCCTATTAGTAAGGGCGTCAATGGCCAAAATTGAGGGCGTTGCCTTTCTCCAACACCGAGATATCAGCTTTCAAAGTCTTAAATCTCTCTACCAAAACGTTGTTATTTAATGCTGGTTCCTAACGTAAGGAACCAAGGAAGATTAACACAGCTTTGACCAGAGGATTTTGAAATTCAGACGCCTCTAGTTTAAACACTATATACACTACAGACCTGGCAGTTTGGGAAACAGCCTATTACAGGGTTGTCGTTAGATACCTGGAGTCAAATCGTCTTATTTCCAAAACATTGGATTTGTGACGTCATCAATTTCCCAACGCATTGGAAATATAAGAACGAGATTATTCTGCTAGACTCTGGTCGTTGAATATAACTCGCCTG
The DNA here is from genome assembly GCA_010016065.2 of Carybdea cf. marsupialis auct. non (Linnaeus, 1758). Lineage (NCBI taxonomy): Eukaryota > Metazoa > Cnidaria > Cubozoa > Carybdeida > Carybdeidae > Carybdea > Carybdea cf. marsupialis auct. non (Linnaeus, 1758). The sequence continues at coordinate 6,584 of JAAAKL020008003.1, forward strand.
AACATGAACTAACGGCAATTACAACAGCCAGAACCGTAATATTCCAAAGAGAGTAATAATGATCACGATAATCGTCACAACTAACGGTGCTTTTGTCCAGACATCTCTACAAGGGTTGCCGATTAGAGCTGAAGAGAAATTCAAGGTCTCGAGGTACGCTTACGGCTACTATACCTTGACCAGGGGTGACCTGGAACTATGCATTATAGGGTAGAATTGTTCAATTCACTAAGAACCCGCATACCCATGATAAATAATCGCTTATACCGCGTGGTTTTATCAGCAGAGGAATGCTGTCATCAATAATCAATAAGAAAGTAGTAAGTCCACGTATGTTTTATGAAAGTGCACATTCTCTCTCTGTTTTTGTCTATGTTATTCGTAGTGGTCTCTGTTTTGAGCTTGATTGAGTGACTATAGTCATAGGAGTATTTTTTAAACTTGAGATATATTTTCATATCATACTACGTTACATTTGAATACTCACATCAACAATGGTATACTCAAATGATTATGATATAGTCGCGCCTACAGAACAAAATTACCAAACAAGTAAATCCAGACTGCACCATTCTGAATCGCGTTTACAAAACATAAAGTAATAATAATTATAATAATAATAATAATAATAATAATAATAATCAACAAATAATAAAAACTTGGAATATTTATTTGTCTATTCAATCTATACAACCCATCAATCTCTTTACAGGCATAACGGATTACATGATATGATATACTCTAACCTAAAGATAAAGCAAAAAAAATCCAACCAAACAACAACAACAACAATAATAATAATAATAATAATAATAATAATAATAATAATAATGATGATAATATGTCCTGGGTATGACATTAAACTACATCCAGTTGTGGAGTTTTGACGTGGGATCAGTGAGGTTACCCTGGGGCAAAGAGTACTACCTGAAGGCCTACTACCAGACATTGAAGTTCCGGATTTGCATCCAGTGGGATTGAGTCTGTCTCATGGGGAGGAGGGCATCTTCAGCCTTGGTTGTCAACCTTACTATAATATTGGTCTATTGGCTAGGCTGGGGTCACTAGCCTTGAATGGGAACCAGCCTAGAAGAAGGTATGATACCTTGAAACATAAAGAGCACCCACATCGGTAGCAACAAAAAGGGAAGGATAGCTCCTTGTAGTAACTTACAACAATGGTAAGGAAAGTGCATAAAGATGAAATAATGAGACTTGCTAACTTGTTATCTGCCTGACGTTTCGGAACATCTTGCTCCATTAAAAAAGACTAGTGCACTAAGTACGTTATAAATAGAAAAATTATGCAGTTACGGAGGGAGGGGAGGAGGAGGAGGCATACATTTGCATCCAAGTAATTTGCTTTCAAAGAACTACTTTTCTGAAAAGGGTTTCCACGTTTCCTTACTATCGATGCTTATATTTGTGAAAATTAGAATTTAGCAGTTGGTATCACAGCTATATCCCTTAATGCCTGGCACATTGGGGGTTTGGTCCCTCTCCCTTATTAGTTTCTAGCCCGGGTAGTATATCATGTACACACTGTCATTGTTATATTTCCTCAAATCCTGTTTGTCGTGCAACAGAATTAAATGCATTCAGGCGTAAAAGTTGTACTCATGGAACAAGTACAAATACCTCGCTGGTGCAGCTGAACTGGCTCGACAACAACAATTGGTAAGACTCAACAACTTAACATAGTTTTATCGATAGAAACCATGAAACCTGTACAAAAAATGTTGTTCACTGTTAGTATTACGATGCATACATCACTCATGAATAGTAACGTTGTGATTTTATAATAAATCGGGTCTCTGTTGAAGGACTAACAGTGTGGACACTTGCAGCTATGCTCGTGAAAACATGACGAAGTATCTCAGGTTTCCATTAATATTCACATATATTTCAGAATTTACTTCTAGTTGTATGGAAAATTATTAATAAAAATTATTATTATTAAGATCTGAAGGGCTGGCAAAACAAATCCTGCAAGGAACAGTCCCAGGCAGAAGAAAAAGAGGCACACAGAGAAAGCGGTGGGAGGACAACATCCCAGAGTGGAGAGGCCTGACCCTGCCTGAGGCAATGAGGAAAGCAGAAAACCGTGAAGTGGTTGACAAGTCATCAATGGTGCCCCTACGGTCGACCAGACTAAGGGATGAGTAAGTAAGAAGTATAGAAAAACTGCAATGCCCTTGTTGACAGGTCACATTTATCTCTTCCCTCGTGCTGATGACATAAGAGACTATGAGGTGTCTAGCTACAAAGTTACACATGTAACCAGCTTCAAACACTACTAACCACTCAGATTTAAGGAGACATGCTTTCGAACCATGATAATGTCACTACACCAATCAGACGACTTCCAATTTTTTATATCTAAAATAAATAAGGCGCCTAATAGCTACATTTAATGAAGACGACTTGGCGACGATGTACTGATGGTATATGAGACTACATGGTATCTAGCTGCAAAGTTACATATATTTTTTTATTTTTATATCTTTCACTTAATACAGGCAGGGTGTCAACTTCTAAGTATTGAAGTTACTTTGAAAGAAGTAAGAAACAGAAAGGAAACAGAAAAATAGATATAATTAAAGACAAAGAAAATGAAAGATTTCCAAGGAAATGGCGATTGACATTAGATTTAAAAGTGTTAAGATCGTAAGTACGAGGAAAGCAGTCAGAAGACATAGAGTTCCAGATCTTGGCAGTCCTCGGGAAGAAACTGTTAGCATAGAAATTCCTGGGTTTTTTAAGAATACAAACAGAAAAGTCATGCAGAGATTAAGCATACCGAGTGGACCTTGTCCTAATGATGGGAAGAGTAAGTAAGTCAGCCAACTCTGAAGAACAATTACCAAAGTAGTACCTGTAGAAAAGACGTAAAGATGCACAATGTCTACGTTGAGTCAGAGGTTGAAGTGTACCGGCCGCACGAGAAATTCGTTTCCTATGTATACATACATATGCAGCTTGGTTAAAAAAAAGTGTGCTGCTAACAACTCGGGTTTAAAAAGACATGCTTTCGAACCATGAAAATGTCACACAACCAATCAGATGATTTCTAATTTTTTATATCTAAAATAAATATGGCGCCTAATAGCTACAGTCAATGAAGGCGACTTGGAAAGGATGTTTTGCTGACGTCATGCGACTAATGCTCTATATTTAGATTGGATTACTGCACGGTACAGTAGCATGGAATCACAGCTGATCTGATCTTTAAGGTACGGTAATTTACTGCCAGGGAGCCTAATGATTTCTCTCGAATGGCGTGGCCCATAAATATTGTTTATGATTATACTATACAAAGTCCCTCTATAAAGGATCATCTAAGAAATACTGAAAACGTCTATAAAGTGTAAAAATAAGCCTGTTTCAGTCTGGATAGGTTGAGGAGAACGAAAAAAAGTTTACGTCACATAGCTGTTCTAAGGCAACAGGTTAATCAAAACACACAACACACGGTTTCATAGTTGAAACATTCAAATCTTCTTGCTACCAGTGTTTTTCTCAGAGCCAAAATTTCCACCAAAGCACCCTTTGCCCTTGAATAACATATCCTTCTCGTAAAATCTACACTACCGGGACAATTGGATAAACATATCTAAGATATTAAATGTCTCAATTGAACAAGTAAAGAGAACAGCACAAAAGAGAGCTGCTTTCGATGCATTGTTTTTACCACAGTTAAGCAATGCAGCTCCATGGTGACAAGTTTACTGGTGGAGGAGAACACAGTACAATACAGCACTGCCAGGCAATACGTAAGCTACAGATTAAAGATAAAGAGTCTGTTGGTGGTACAAAACAATCTGACTGGACGAAACAATGAAAACATTTTAGTACTGAAAAGCTTTGGTCAATACCACACCAATCTAGCAGTCAGACGTCTGACTGTCTACTTTCAAAACACTGTTGGGTACCAGTTTCATTGATTTCTTCCCCACTCCAATCCTGACGATGTTGTACTATAAGGAGTATCATACGACAAAGCTTTTCAGTACTAAAATTTGGGCTGGCCCCATGTCCCCTTAAAATATCGTAAAACGATATCGGCCAACATTGGAAATTGTATAACTTTTAGATAGTGGGATGTAACAATTGTATAAAATGGCCTTAAAATGTAGTATAATTTTAAAAACTTTCAGGGAGAGGAGTGGTAGCGTAGTTGCAAGAAAAATGTCTTGGAAAAGTTGTGGGAGTGGTAACCACTCAGGACCAGCTTTCCGATTAAGTCCATTTATAATATGCTGCCCTCCCCAGCCAACGTGGTGAATTGGAATGTGGCAGATGATAACAAATGCAGGTGTGGCCCTTACAGTACACTAAAATGAGTCTAAAGGGAGGGATGAGACATGATCAGGTACTGAGGGTCACCTTTGAAGTACTTAAGGAGAAATTGGGGCATATCAATGGAGGGTAACTCCCAATAAAAGAAGTCCTGGATTTCACAAGGAAAGGAAAGGGAGTTCCAAGGTAGTAAAAAGAGGGAGTGACAAATCGGCAATAGACTGGAAGAAAAATGAAAGATTAATACAAATCTTGATAGAGTGACAATATTCCGCCCTTGAAACGACCAGAAACCGTCATTGGAATAGGGAACGGAAGGTGTTCATCTACTGAAGCTGACAGTCTCATGTGAGTCAGATCTCGGTGTGGCAGAAGAGCCGAAAGAGAAATAGAACGAGAAACGTATCTATGCATATGAAGAGTAAGTGTGGATGGTGAATCAAAAGTCACCTCGCAGTAGGAAATGGTAGGATGGTAACAAAAGCTGCCGCAGCTCTTCAGGCATGACATGGGTTTTACTTCGAAGGAAGTAAAATAGCTGAGGGAGGAAATGCAGTGGGTTGCAGCGAAAGCATCTCGCTGCATCTGGCTCAAGAAGAGGGCTGGGATTTGGTTTGAGAATGTTTTTGCAACAAGGTAGTGAAGAGAAGTTGCCTGTTGACTGCAAATACATGTAGAGTAGCTAGTCACACAGCAAAAACGTGTGGCCAACGTATCTACTCAGTACAAATTTTGAGGGGGCTCCATTGAGCACAGGCGCCGCTATAGGAACGCTTTCACGAGGATAGAAGCCAAAACAATGACTTGATCCTCCTGATGACCCCAATACCTACTGGATCAATTTTGGAGCTGCTGCCTGGAATGCACTTGTGAGTGCCAAACCTCTATTTCTCTAACATCTTCTTTAACTTTCTAAACTTATTATTCAAATCTTCTCTTTTAGAAAACACTAGCATTAACGTATTTCACTGTGCTAATCAGTATCAATGAACCGTTTAAACCTTGCTTTGGTGATTTGTCGATACAGGTTATCAACAACAGGTTATGGGCCGAGTATCAAACAGTTGTTCAGTCAATAACCAACGTGCTGCTCAATGAAGGAATTCTCACACTGCCGTGCTGAGGTGAGAGGAAGGTATGTGAACGATTACCCTGCTCGAGGCATCATAAAACTAGTCAATCACCTAACACTGGCCAGGGACCTTTATGTGCCCGTAACTACAAATGTCATCTAATGACAACAATAATAGCCGGAGAAAGCAGTTTTCGAGATCAGCTCACAATGCGTCCGCTACAATTACAATTTTTGGATCTGATCAACATAAATTTACCTAATTTACTGTCTGTGATATGGAGACACGTGGCACACTCTCCAGAAGCAATTCGAACTAGAAAAGTGGGCCAATAAGCTTGCACTGGCTGCTAACTCATATCTTTAAACAGATTGTAGAAAAATAGAAAAGTTAATCGCCAACGGGATTCGAATCGTTGACCCATACATTCACGGCGTGCGCTCTACCGACTGAGCTAGGTCAGCCCGCAGATAACATGCTCTATTTTTCTAGTGATCACATTAGCTTGTAATACTATATCAGAGGGAATCATCATCCAGCTCTACAAAACTTTGGAGACCAGCCTCTAACTCATATCTAATGAGAGGGTCCAAAGGAAGCTTACGGACGACGATACCGAGGCTAGTATTCCCTCTATTCTGTGAAGGACTCGTTACAGGGAAGATGGCACAGAAACCTTTCAAACCAACCATCAGAATCAAGATCCTTGTGGCGCCCAATGCAGATTGAATCACCTGTGGGCACGCAGTACTTAATTAGTATTACTGATGAATACTTTCATGTCTAGAGGACTTGAAAATTCAGAGAGTCTGTAGCTGCTGTTTATACTGGTATGAGGAATTAAACACTCACAGCTGACAATGAAGGTATACAATTTGGAACCGAGTAAAAATGTTTTTTAAGGCCAAAGAAAATCAAATAGAATTATCAGTATGGAGTGGCGGATAAAACTAACCAAACTCTAATGGAATCTGCCAAAAAAAGCGATGTTATCAAATGATGGATAATCAATGATGGATAGTCAATGATGGATAATCAATGATGGATAATCAATGATGGATAATCAATGTTGGATAATCAATGATGGATAATCAATGTTGGATAATCAATGATGGATAATCAATGATGGATAATCAACGTTGGATAATCAATGATGTACTAGGCTACGGCATTGCTAATGGATCGAGTGAAACAATAAAACTACCAGTCATAAGAAGGACACTACAAAATAAACCTTTCAATAGTAAGAAACTTGACCTCAGTCTCAGGCTATTTGGCTGGAATGGGTACTTATGGATTCCTGATCTTTGCAGAAGAAAACTAGATAAAATGTGCGAGGTATACTGATTTACAGGATACAAAAGGAAGAGTAAAGGACACTGACTCATTTACTATATTTCCAAGAAATTTACAGTTGGCAGAGGTATAACCTGAAATGAAAATGTAATACAGAACAGGAATCAAGGGGTTGCTCAGTTTAGGCGATCAAAGATCTGCTTTTACTGTACAAGCTCCTGCTCTTTAACCCGAATGTATACCAGTACCCCCTTAAATCCCTACAAGGAGTAGCCATTAACTTATGAGATACTGATATGATGGTTGTGCAGACAAAAATATACGATTATGATTTGTGTTTACCTATTTTTTCCTTCAGTGCACTTGACCTTAACTGAAGGTCTAGAATCTATACATGCCAATCAGTGCAAACAAATAGCTCGTTAATATAATGATTCCTTAATGGAGAATTACACCAGAGAGCTTGTAAATTTACCAAAAAGTAAGGCAACTTGTAGGATGCAGATGGGTTTTTAACGTGATGCAGTGCTATAATTGCAACATTAACTGATTTGGAGAATGGCGTCTGGTTGCTTACGGTTACAATTAGAAATACGGTTTAGATTACAATCAGGCTGGTCGTAAGATTTTACTCAATATGGGCTTACTGGCCGAGTTTACACTGAGAAAAGAATGCATTTGCACACCTTTGAATGTCGGAACTGAATTTCTCAACGGCATTTGCGATGGAGAAATACAAATGGTCCAACTAAAAAGGTCTATTCAACACGACGAAGAAGATTCGGTGCGTAACCTGATGAAAAGTGAGCATGGGTCGAAGCAGTGTAGACCCAAACATGAACTGTAAAAGGAGACAAAACATACAAAAAGCTGTTTTGGTCATCTACGTGAGTGATCTGAATTTATTAGCTGAATGCATCGAAGATAAGAGGAGAACAAAAATGGTCCTACAAGGGAGGTTCAGCATGAAGGATTTAGTACATTACTCGCTTGGCCTCAATGCAAACAAGGGAGGAGTTTCGATCAAGATATAACAGGAGAAATCCAATTCATAGCATGTTGATCAAAATCATACTTTCAGAGGCCACTGCCAGTTTTTGGCAAGAGAGCCCCTGTGCCATTAAGTGATTTAGTGGCCCTTCAGTGTCTTTTTTTTTAAAGACCAGTGCGGGACCCCCAATTTCCTTCTAAGGTGCGGGGCCCTGTGACGCGGAAAAGTCAGCACCCCCTAAAACCGGTAGTGTTGGAGGCAATGGCCGTATAAACCCCTGCTGATATGACGGTTTATTTGCAAACACACAATGGAGTCATCAAACGGTGGATTCAAGACACCACCAGTCAGTTATTGCATCACAGTGGCATGCCGCTACTTCAACTCAGCCTGATGGCACAAAAACCATGGGAGTTCTATGCCAGGACAACAGCTGTTCAAACACGTCACACCGAAACTACTCCAAAGAGATTGCTACGCTTTCTGAAACGAACCTCATCCTTAGGACTCAGATACACGTTAAGCACAAACGGAGGGCATATTCGGACAGTAATTCGGCGGGAGATAGAGACAATCGTTTTTCGACTTCTAATAACCTTTTCATTCTATCTAATCCTGCTGCAAGGATTTACGTGTCAGATTCAGGCAACAGTTGCTCTCTAAACTGCCGAGGAAGGGAACGTATTACTGAATCAGGCTGCACTCGAAGTTGTGTAGATTTACCAATTAGCCTTTAGAATCTCAACTAACCCGCCACCTGAGGCTAAGGATGACAACAAAGGAGCTATCACAATGGTAAAGAACCCAGTTCACCACATAGTGAGTAGGCATATTGATATTCTAGTATAAGTAAAAGACCGAGTTATTTAACTACAGATTGTCTAACAAGTTCGCTATTGATATCTTTGAGAAGCCGCTACATAGTTAAGTATTTAACAAATTTCATCAGATGAATGACTAAGACATGATCACCAGTTTGAGAATCGTCGTGGGACGTGAAACTCGGAGTAACTGAGGTAAACTTTTGCAAGTCCTTTGATTTGTATGACTAAGACATGAAATATTAAAAATATTCCTGACTCTTTAGGCATCAATTCGAATTTGCAACAGTAATAAATAGTTTTATCATGTTTATTTTAACATAATCCGTATTTGTTGACAGCCTGTTTCATAGTCCCGTTATATTGGCAATGAAACTGGTCTTTAGAAAATACTATATTGAAGAAGTTGTCAGGTTACTTTTTCACTCGACTATTTCCTCAGATACGAATCAAATTCCAGCTTCAATGTTCAGATAATTTGCATGTTAAATATTAACAACTGTATACGATACTTTCCATTTTTTGATGCCTACGCTCTCTTGACATAAACTTTACAAAAAGGAGGCTTTGCAAATTATGGAAGGTAGGGGTTGGAAATGATACATAACATCTCGACATTTTAATAAATAGTTACGAGAGAAGATTGTACTTTCGCTTGAAACAGAGCGTGGGCATCAAAGAATAGTCGGAAGTTACAAGGCTTTACCAAAGGAAATTGACGCCTGTTATATGACATCAAAGTTATGAAAATCGCCTCCTGTCTCTCTGACAGATTCTGTTTTGGATATGATGATTTAACTGACAAACAACACGTAAATTTAGTACATTATTACTGACGCGTCTATTTTTTCTACGAAAATCTGATATTGGTGATGCATTTTCCAAATAACATATTGAGGAAGTAGGCACTTTTAGCTAACCTAAACCATCTCTCGTTAAAATTGGTTTTTTAGGTGAATGCAGTGACTTTGAAATTACAGGATCTGCCAATTCTGTTTATATAAATAATAGATAGTTATACCAAGAAATACATTCGAGTGTTGAATCATCTGCAGACATTCAGTAAAATCCAATAAGTTTCTAGAATATCCTAGAAGCTTGAAGATTAATCTAGAATACCATAGGATGTTTTGGAACCTTGTAGAACCTTGGGAATCGATACTGTTATGAAGTTACGTGATTCTGCAAAACAGTGTAGAAACTAGTAGTTGTGTAGAAACTAGTAGTTGTGTAGAAACTAGTAGTTGTGTAGAAACTAGTAGTTGTGTA
>JAAAKL020008004.1:0-16331 GCA_010016065.2 Carybdea cf. marsupialis auct. non (Linnaeus, 1758)
CGGGTAAGGAACCCCGCCCTAAACTGAGTTTTCTTCCCCCCCCCCCCCCCCCCAAACACACACACACACAAAGAAGAAAAAGTTGATAGGGTGGATTTTTTGCTTCTAGTAAGCTCTATTGAGGGTACTTTATCTTATCTTGCCTTCATCACGTCGTTTTGGGCTTCCACGTTTTAGCCCCACTCTCTTCTGTTTGGCACGTTTTGCCTTGATCAATGAAGCTTGTATAGCCAGAACTAAATCTTTTTTAGGATACGTTTGGGTGAAGAAAATTTAAAGATTTTAAGGTGTCAGTTTTAGAGTAATTCCCTAACTTGGTCATTTTTCTTCAACAGTTACCTGTTTTAGCGCCCCCATCAAACCCACGGAGGCATAGTACTTCAAACAGGCAAGGGTATCGGCCTACGCCGGTTACTGCTGAGAACAGTGGCTCTCCTCCTCATGTTACTACGGGAACGACACCAGTTACCCCAGCTACCACAATAACAAGCTCACTAAAGGACTTAGAAGACATCCAGTTTACGCCGTCCTGGCCGACACCAACTCCAACAGCCAGCGAGGAAACCAATACGAGACCAGCCGAAACAACCAGTAATCCTTGGGTGTCTGTAACTGAGCCTATGACGATGAGGGGTGACACTCAAGCCCCCAATGCTGCAGGTACAGCTTCTCCGCCACCGGTTGCTACATCAGAAAAGGTGACACCAATTGCTGTCGCATTTATAGAAACAGTAAATGCGTATTTTAAAGGAGCTGATCAAACAAAGTGAGTACTTCAATGATGTCTTTCCTTTTGCGTATCATTCTAGGTTGTCATACTCCAACTACCTAGCAAAAAGTCAGATAAAAACCGTGCATTGCGAGTTTCTGCCATGTTATTTGCGCCCGTGTACATCACTTGTTTTTGCTCTGATAACGACCAGTGTATACCAAGGTACATTAACCCCTGAAATGTGACTACTTCGTATCCGGCCCACAAGCCACAAGGGCCCGTATTACTCAATAGATCAGTCGTATAGAATTCGTTCGGCACGACACAATTACCCTCTGTTGCCTTCTGGGCAATTTGAGACACAACATTTTGTATGTCCATATTAACCGTTATTAACCGTCCAAATATCGTTGAACTGTAAATCATGAACATGTAAAATATTCGAAGAAAACAGTATTATGCAGTGCGGATACCCTGATTTTAAGAAACGAGTAGAAACTGCAATATGGAATCACCTTGTAGCTATCCCTGTGACAAAGGAAGTGTTCCTACGATATGTGGCGTCTACAACATATGCCATCTGGGACAGGTATACATCGCCCGTAGTGTTGGTACCGCGAAATTCCCTATTTTCAGATCTTTCATCGTTGCACTTGTTCCTGGTGTGTAGTGGAAAGTATTCATGGAAAATAGTACCTACTATTGTGTTAAAATGCTGGTAATAAGAAGGAAATGATCCTTGTCTTATATGCCACCGATATGTTAGCAGGTACGTTATCCAAAGTTTGACATTAGCGTTCAAGCTTGGATTAGGGCTACTGTATACTCTTAATGACATCTCTTAATATCTGTACATTGCCACGTATGCTATAAGTGATAACAGCATAAGGCACTCCCCCGCTGTTTCACACAGTAGTGGCATAGCGGTAGAGTGTCAGACTCGCTATCAGAGGGTCGTGAGTTCGAACCGACCCTGAGCTTGCCTACCATGATCCCGGAGGTACTGTGCTCTGTCATCCGCTTTGGTGATGTGGGAAACTATGTTCGAGAGATAGGACAGAGAGTGGACTGCAAGCATAAAGAGCATGAATAATATGAAGGGGGGAAAGTAACCCCGTCCCTAGTAGTGGCTTTGGTCTTGATTAGGGTGAAATAATAAAAAAAAGATTGTCACCATAAGTTCCGTTCGATTGTTGTGTATACATGGCCATTGATACTGTTCAACTCTTTTCCACAGATGTATGATAAAGGTGACTGGCGATATGACTGTATCGTTTCCAGCAGCAGTAATTGACACGTTAACAGGCGATTCCCCGCCAGTCCTCAGCTTTGCAATCAATGGAACTTCGTCGCTGGAGCAAATTTTTCCAAATAAAGCCTTAGTAGAAACGTAAGTGCCTGAATCATACAGTAAATTCATTTGTTGGAAAAAAATAGGATCCCTCTCAAATACGTCTGTGACCACGGTAGTTTGGTCAGTACTTGAAACTTTTAAATGTGTATTGATGGGAGTGTGGGGCCGCGGGTGTTAAGGGTTTCACGTCATATTGTAGAGTCTAGAGAAGGTGGTGTTTGCACGACTGGTAAGAGATGGTAGAAGCAGTGGCGCGGGGCCTTGGACCGAAAAACGTTTGCGAGGCCCTATGAGGTCATGTAATGCAATAGAGTTCAGGCATTATCGTCCTGCAGAAGTTCCGAAGATATTGTATTGCCTCCAATGAGTAAAGTTTCAAGTTATCACTTACTTCCAACAGACTAATATGGGCAGTTAAACACATACCATCTTCTTAGCATTTAAATCGGGGCCCCTGGAGGTGTGGGGCCTCGGGCCATGGCCCTGTTGGCCTCCCCCTAAGACCGCCACTTGGTAGAAGTGAAGAAAGTACCAAGCAGTTACAATCGCGAAAGAAAGACTGCGAACTTATGAAAGCAATTACGTGGCGACCGTGGTATAAAATGGAAGAGAAGGTGGTGAAAATAAAGCAAATTGTGTAACCAAGGTCAGTTGACTAGAAGGTTTACATAAGTAAATGAATGCAATTGATTTCGGTCGCTTGCAAAAAGTTGCAGTACAGAAAACCTCATTTTGCGACGGAGTGGAGGAAGTTTCTCGTCCATTAGTTGATGTATGCGATGACTTGAAAAACGTCTCGGATTCGTTAGTCCAACTATCTTGTTTTCTAAGTAAGCGTTTGAGGAAAGTTTTGACTGTGACCTCTCAAGCTGTAGGAAGGATAACTATTTTTAGGACACTGCCATGTTGAACGCGCCTTAGCAAGTCGAAGTACGTCTTAACACATCCAAACTTATGTTGGCATAATGAAAGACCCCACACATACAAGCATTTTACATGCTGTAAGCCCGAGAGCAAGCATTGTAATGTCTCACCATTTTACTTTATACTAGAAAATACTGAAAGGACCGTATAAAATCGGTAGATCCATTTGTCGGACGGCTCGTTGATCCTGATAGCTAGAAAGTGCCAAAATCAGCTCTTAGAGGTTGTGATAAACCATCCCGTTCGGTATCGAGAATGTTCCTGCATTGCCTGAGCTTTACCGTTACAAGGTACTTTGCTCGTATTTGGAGTGACTTATCAATAATCCAATGCTTATATTTTGCGCAGGGAAGGGCAAGTGTCTGGTGGCACAGCTTTACACTTCAGATTCAATATCGCAGCACTAGCAGCCTATCTGAAAAAGCAAGCGGAGCAGGGAACGGCAGTTGCTTACTACAACATCGATATTTTAAGATATCAGGTATGGCGGACAATGCAAGTTTCGATATTTATTCGTTGAATTATTTTTGGAGTTGATTTATTGGATAATGAGTCAGTGTCGTAGAAAATGGCAGTTGGAGATATGTTTAGGAGGAATCTTTAGAAAATTGGCTTTAAGGGTCGGGTCATGTCTTAGTACGCTTTTCTCATTTAATCTTGATGTTTGGATTATCACGTATTTTTAACCATGTTCGTGATTGTTGTATTAATTAAATGATTAATGTTTGACGTTATTTTAATGTCGAAGCCTGTTAGTTGTTGTTGTTGCTGCTGTTGCTATTGTTGCTGTTTTTATAGTTGCTGTTGTTGCTAATGTTGTTGCTTTTGTTGTTGTTGCTGCTGTTGTTGTTGCTTTTGTTGTTGTTGTTGCTGTTGTTGTTACTGTTGTTGTTACTCTTTCTGGTGTTCTTGTTGCTGCAGTTGTCTTCTTAGGGCCTTGATTTCATCCTTGATGCTAGGTGTTGTTGTATTTGGCATTTTTAACACACACAAGCCCCAGAGAGTCACTAGGTTTAGCAACGTCAAAGTGAACAAAACCTTGCCATTGATTCGTACTTTGTACTAGTTCTTCGTTGACAACTTGTATAATCGACCACAAATGATTCTAAGTTTTATCTGTACGTAGTAGTGCAGTTTTATTACAAGGCAAAGCTCATAAGAGGGACTCAGTTTTCCACGACCAATAGCTTCTGCCTTTGTATCGGAAAGAAGCTATCGTCCCTTAATCCAATCTTCTGATCTATTGTAGATATAACGTAATCGTTGAGGCGGTACTTCCAATATTGTGATATTTAGGACATCGATGTTGATTTTTGAAAATTTAACAGTATGGTAGTTTCGTGTGTATCGGATGGTTATCTATGTTCATTTGCTCTCTGAAGTATAATTGTGGCGTTTATTGAAGTGTGGTTTTTTGAATTGGGAGGCGTTAAGAGGCAAGGGCTGAATAGGCAAGGGCTGAATAGGCAAGGGCTGAATAGGCAAGGGCTGAATAGGCAAGAGCTGAATAAATGACTAAATAGTTGACAAAGTGGCTACTCTACAGTGGTTATTAAGGCGCATATGGACAAAAATGAACTGCATGCTAAGACCATTTTCTTAGATTCATCGAAGCAAGATTGTAGGAGCGATGGCATGGATCTGAGTGTCAACCTCGTCGTGCAATGGAATTAATGGCATCCCGAAAAGGGCCGGTGTCCAAATTTGCATCAAGCACGCCATTGATGGGTGAAGTGCATTAGGCAAAGGAGTTGATTGTCAGGATGTATAAGTTAAGGGACGAGTTCTTGAAAGAAGTGCTAGAATAGGGTGGGAGTGATAATGGGGGCTAGCACTATAAATGTGTACATAAATGAACAACTTGTTGCTAAATAATTTAGTCAATGATTTAATCGTCTTGTTAGAGAATTTGAAAGAGAAGTCGCAACTAAAACGTAATTTCTTAGGAGAAGAGAGTGTTTCCATGAAATCATGTTGCACTTTCCACATCGTTACTTCGCAAATGGATACTTTTGTCCATCGGATAAGCAAAGATTTGTCGTCAGAGAGATGTCGGAAGACTTTTTAAACCGTGTTCTATTGACGACGAAGGAAGCCCAGAGCGCAGTTTTGCGGTCAAATACTCAACAAACACCAATTTACACATGTTGAGCAACGTCGTCCCGAAATTCAGAGAGTTGAGAGTGGTTTCTCAGGGTACGTCGTACGTACGACAAACTGCGTCACAACGTATCTCAAAGTAACTTATGCTTGTTCTTTTTCTGCACAGGTTCGCACTGATGGCTTAAATTCTCTTCCATTACACCTTTGTGCTTACTGGAGATGTGATAAAAGCCACACTGATTTGAAAATTGATTACAAGTATAATTCGGCGTGTATGGCGTCGCAGGTTCCCTTGACTGGAGTGACTGTGATTGTACCTGTGGATGGTGGTGTAGAGATAATGCAGTCCAAGCCCTCGGCTACATGGTACGTCGTATACTTGTTTTTCGTTCTCGCCGTTTGCAATGCGTTAGGCGCAAAGGAACGGCTGTAACAGCAAGTGGAATGCAGCGAAATACCACACACGGCACATAGTGTTCCAACAAACAACTACCAACACAGTGAATTTTATTTATTTCCCCGCTAGAGTTAAAGATATTTTTGTAAAATGGGATGAATATTTTCTGTGCTGTATTAAAAACTACGTAGAAATAACTGTACAGCTGATGTTGTTACTTAATGGGTACTGTTACTTTGTGAACACAACAAGGTCCGACAAAAATACGGTTGTGGTTTCAGTCAGTTGCAGAAAAGAGTGATGAAGATTAAAATGGTTTAGGTATGACACTGGATATATAATTTTGGAAAGAATGGATGACGGCGAAATGCGGCTGGGGAAAGATCAGGTCTTCCACTCTGTCATAAAATCATAAAACGTCATTAAAATGTGACGTTTTGAGATTTCGTCATAAGATGTCATTGAAAAATGGTCAAATGTCATAAAATGTCGTAAATGTTTGCATGAAAAGACTCTAGACCTGCCACAACAAGGTTGGAATCCTGAGTTGTGATGGTTTTATTTACAGTTTTTGCTGTATTATTCCAGAATGCTCACGTTTGGGGGAATTTTGGCCCTTTTATCCTGGGCGCCCATTTGATTTCCGGAAGTGATTTTGTCCCAAATATGGTCCTGGTGTGCATACATAGAATATGACATGATTTTACCATATTTATCAGGAAAATATTTTAAATGACAAATGAATAGCGGAAGTTGTGTCATAAAATGTCATAATAGTCACTGAAAATGTTCTAATGTCCTAAAAATTCAGCCAAAAATGTTATAAATTCATAAAAATAATTGTTAAATTTGAGTAGGAGGCCGGAAAGATCAAGGAGGAGGCAAAGTGTATGATGGAATGACGCAATAGAAGATGATGGAGAAATAGGGAAGACAGAAGTGGATGTGTATGATTAAGAATGCTGTAGAAAAGTCAGACAGCCAACCTGAATCCGTTGGAGTATGGCTCCAGAAATAGGAAGAAGAGGCAGGAGAAGAAAGAGAAGAATAGGAAGAAGTGGTTGTAAGCATACGATTAACTGGTCTTAAAGATCCATGTTAAGCAGAAATTCACGTGTGTCATAAACATGATTCATAGACCCGAGGTTACTGATCACGGCCTTCAACGCGTTTTGGCAAGACGGTTCCCATAAAACATATACCAAAGTTGTTTTTATCTTATTCTATGTAGTGCGTGCAAAATGTCGAGACAAAGCTAGCCAGGTTTCGTAGTTGTCCCTTGATGCGATCAGTGCAAAACAGTTTTTTAGCGCAGTTTAAGGATGAGAATGAGAATGTTGATAGCATGAAACGTTCAGTACCTATCGGAACTGGCGACCTTCGGCGACTATGTTAGGTCATCTAGTATACGGAGGGAAAGTGATGACGTCGCAAATCAAACGTTTTGGAAATAGGACGATTTGACTCCAGATATCTAAATGCAACCCTATAACGGCGGTTTCTCAAAATATCAAACCTGTAGTGTATGTAGTGTTTAAACTAGAGGGATTTTAATTATCTGGTCAAAACTCTCTTAGTTTTCCTTGGATCCCTACGTTAGGATCCAGCACCAAATAACAAGGTTTTGTTAGAGAGATTTAAAACTTTGAAAGCTGATATCTCGGTGATTGGATAGAGCATTACTTTCAATTTTGGCCATTGACGTTCTTACTATTAGGGCAACATGAAAATTGAGTGTTTTTCCCTATAATTCAAACATTTTCAGAATTGTGACTTCACACTTTCCCTCCGCATTATCATTGTTGTTTTCACACGTCTATTCGTATCCTTTAGGAGATGTACTCCTGAGTTAATTGGATTTTACATGAGGAAATCATTGCTTTATGTCGAGCTAAGAGATATGATTTGAGTTACCTTTCTGCATCCTGATATAAAATCGATTGGTCTTAAAGGCGTTATTTCATCTCTGTCATCTGATAAATAAGTTGTAGGTCTCTTATTAACAACGGCCTCGATCTCAGTAAAAATCGTGTGCAAAACCTCGAAAGAAACGGTTTGTCGTCCAAGAACACACTTCAATGCTCGTTTTATTGATCTGATTAAACGTTCCCAAGTACGCCCATACTGAGGTGCATATTCAGGGATAAACTGCCATTTTACTACCACTATAAAATAGGGACCAAATTCTCAGCAAACAGTGGTATCCATAGTTTAGTAGAGAGAAGGAACCAAGTTTAAGACTCGGACGAACATTTTGTATGTTACCAGCTTCTTGTATTAAAACGAGGCAGGTTTGGGATGTATTTCCATCTGTGTAGATATTTTCCTGGGTATGATAACCCCTTGTAAGAGGTAGTACAGATTGTGCACCTTGGCCAGGGAATTGTTAACATTCATATTCAGATTGTTTACGTGTGGGCCTATTCCCTATTAACTGTTGCGTGTAAAAAGAAGGGCATTTGTTATGAAACAAAATGTCAGTAAGCAGAGAGGTGACTACATTCATGTCGTATGTGTAAACAATACTGTAAGGAGATACCATATTGTTTGTAATAAACAGGTCAGGCGAGCATCAACGGGCATTATGGAAAATACCGAAACTGCCCGGATTGGTAGATGGACTAAATAGAGGTATTTCCTTATTTTACTCCTATATTTGTTTACTATGATATTGTCAATTATCAGAACATATGCCCTGTATATTAGCCGTCACCTCTTTCTAGCAAACTGAGTCGTCACGTACTTGAAGCACCTGGCTGAAGTCCTCACTAGTAGAAGAGTCTTCGTTGTTTTTTATGCAGGTACTGTAGTGGATTTATCTGATCCTGCAATCATTCTTTCTATCCCCTACGGTAATTTTAAATCCCAATTGTTTCTCGACTACATTTGTAGCCGGAATTAGGTTACGTAGTGACGGAGGCAGAGAAAAATGTAAAATTTTTAGTTCGTCAGGTTTGACGTGGCCCTCACGTTACTAGGGCCCAATCACCTGGAAAACACGCAGTTGATTCTTATACCTAAGGCTTTCAAGGATTTCTGTGGCCCGCAAGGTACAGAAAGTGTTGAGAGTAGTTTAGCATGAGTTTTCATAGCTCTGTAACAAATGAGTTCATTTCAATATACCCGTATACATCACTTTTCAGACAAAATTTCGGTGCATTTAAGTAAACTAGCTTCTAGATCCTAGAAAGTTTGATAAACCGTACCTGGCCAGTAAGCTGACCTGGTAGACCTATCAAATATGTAGTAGCGATTGCAATTGGCCCCCGTCGAGTAATCTTTGACGGTGGTTTGTAACGTGCTTCTTTTTTTTTAGATTCAGGATCACTAAGAGCTCGGTTCGACGTAACCAAAGGTCCAAGTAATCCAGCTGCAGTTGGAGTGCAGTTTTCTGTAGACGGAACCATATTGAGTCAGTTAAATTTTGAAGTGAAAAGTCCTTCATTAAAGTTATCCCTAGTCAAGAAAAGATTTGCATCTGGTACGTGTAAATGAATTTCTGCTTTAGTTCTCTGTACACTTTGCTGGTTTTGTGGCATCCTCGTCAGTAGCAAGTCTCGCTTTCTTAGTATTGATGTAGCTACTGTTACTGATTCCAACGATGTTCCTGTATTAAAGTGTGTTGCGGGTCTAGAAGTGATATGAAGTGGCTTGTGTCTATAAAGTGTGCGGAATAGGACTTTACCTTCAACTGTTGGTGGCCATCAACATAGTCCTCGAGGTGTTATGAAACTCCTCGTCCTCGTCTTTGCAACTTCTTACACATTGTATGACTGTTTTCAGTCAGTAAAGTCGAGCTCACTGCGACTACTTTTCTGTTCACTACTTTCACTTCGCTCAAGACTTTACGTGAGTATCTAATGAAAGCACTACAGTTGACCATTGTTCATAAATGAGTACGTGGATCTTTTTCTCCGACGATCAATGCTTTGGTTTAAAATTTTAAAATTGAAAATTTGCTTTCTCTTTGAAACATATAATTTTTGGTCGTGAACGTGTGGCGGTAGCCAACAAATGAAAAACGGGGTCTCCGATAGTTGGGAATAGTCTGTTACGGTACCGGAAAGTGACGAAAACAGTCGATGCGAAGCAGTAGATCGAAAGTTTGCCCTGCTGTCTTGCGTATCACAGTGGAGTATTGAGAAAGAAGATTCTGACTGTGGTGAGACTGACCCCATAGTCAATATTTGTAAAAAGCTAGGATCAGTTTTACAGCTACCAGTATCCATTTTAGTTCATAAATTCTTGATGGACCCGAACGAAGTCGTACAGAGCAAATTTGAGTTTTAGGGGCTAGAATATTGAATACAACTGTCCGCAACACTCATTCCAGGAGTAAGGGGCCAAGCTTATTCAGTTTTATGTTACTCAACCTATTTTCCGCTGTGTTGTTTAGCAGTAGCATAATACTAACAGCAAGACAGTTTCTTCAAAGTATCTTGATGGGTTGTGTTTTAATAGCCATTAGTCACTGTTATCTCTGTGTCCACAGCTATTTGTCGTCTACTCCTATTTTTCGACGTCCCACGTTCTCGCTATTTGACTGATATGGTTTACAGCTCACACTCTTTATCTTTTTATGATTTCAGTCAGATGCCCTGCATCGTTTAGCGGCAGGTAGTCATTTCAGCTTTATTGTTTAGCTCCAGTTAAAGAGGTTCAGTTTTATTACTAACTTACATTAAGTTTGACTATCAAACGAGTAGTCTAAAGGACGTGCTCCCAAACATGTTTGTGGGGGCAAGCTACAAGACTCCCAAATTCTGCTCGCTTTGCGCCCTTTCCACCCCACATTTTTGTTGCTAGGGCCAGCCCTGCTCATCCGCTTGCCTGTCGAACCGGTAAGCGTTGCGAAACCCAGCCACAGAGTCAAGTGTTTTATAAATTTAAACCCTTGGACCCTTTTAAAAGGGATTAATGGAAGGCTTACTTAATTCTTTTAAAGGGGTATATCGACGAGACCCTTTTAACCGAGTGATATGTTAAACCCGTACTCTGTGTATAAAAGGCACTGCTTTTCCACCAAGGGTTTGACAGGTTTGCTGTAATAATGCATACGATTGACTTCAATGACCATTTTCTTCTCTGTTTCCTGTTAGGAAAATACATAGTTGATCCTTAGGAATCATGAGAATGGATGGCAACATTCTATTGGAATGAAAATGAAAATGAAACTGCACCTCTTCACCGACATATTACAATCAACACACGAATGCTTGAAGATTATAGGCCATTTTTAATCGCAGTGATGAAATGGGAGAGCTCTGCGTGCTAGTCTGGTGGCCCTCAACTTTAGACAAATCTGCTCCCTCGTGTCAACTGGCTAGTCGACAGATGTGTGCTGATGTTGCTCACGTATTGAGCCTATTAACATCGAACGATTGGTTACAATTGTGGATTGTGTGAAATAGGTACAATTCCCTTCTTTCTTCTCTTACTTTTATATGAAGAGAGCCTGTGGAGAAGGTTAAATTCCAGATTTCTTTCGTATGTAGTTTGATAGAGTTCTTATCACCCTGGGTGCTGTAAAGTCATGTAGATTGTGGCATTGCTGCTAATCTAAATTTGTAGATCTTGGCATGCCAGTGGTTTAATTGTAGTTGTTATCATACAACTACCATGCACCACGTCCACGAGAACTGCCAATCAATTAAGTGCACGCTGCAAGAAAAGAAAGGCGACGACTGACTAACAAGTTCAATAGAATAGTCTCAATATCAGGAAAGCTACTGTATGTTAGACGGATTTTTAGCTAAATCTATCCTCTCCTACCTCCTACGTACCACAGCATCTATTTATCTTGTTTGGCTTGCGAAACGTCAACTCCTTTCCCAAACTGATATATTCCACTTTCACAGGCATCCTCCAAATTGGCGTTTAGCAATACTGTACGGTGTAAACAGCAACCCCCAAGCAGGGAATACTCATTTGTCACAGCACGTTCGTTAGCAATGCCTTCATATCCGGCATCTAACATCTTAAAACAATCCTAAGTAATGCAGGGTGCTGTAAACCAGAAACTAAAAGACAGGAAGTACTGCGCCCCTACTAACCTTATTAAATACAAACTACTGCAGTCAATTAATTTGAGTGGTTGACAGTTTTCCCTCATGATTTTAAGAACGAATGATTTTATCTCATTCTCCAAATTGATCCTTTGCACTGTGCGTGTGAATGGTTGAGCTGAGAACCGATTGCCACAGACTTCCTCGCGGATTCGCGACTGGAAACACCAAATAATATTTTTTGGCATTTCCCGTATGGAAGGAAACGTCTGTGGTAATAAGACCTGATTACGGAGATCCGAAGTAGTTTGTGAAACAGGAGAGACCCTAGGACTCGGGATAAACATGTCGTAATTTACCATTGTTATAAAGTACCGCATTGGGCAAATGTTAAGTGGGATCCTCCTGTTATGTCAGTCCAGCATTTGCGATGTTTTGCTTCCTCCCGTATTCGTACGTACCCAAGGCTTTTATCTTTTTATACAACAGTCGTAATTAAGGTGTAGACCTGATATTGAGTAAGGTACTATTCGGAAATTTACCTGATGTGGCAGCGTGATCGTTTGGTCCAAAGTTAAGAATGCAGTGCAGTGCATATTGGCAGTGTCAGGCAGCTTAAGTTTATAAATATGGAAACTTACTGTACACGTTACAATGACGTTGTTCATAATTTTCGACATGATCCTTTACTGTCATCACAATACATTATCTTTCACAAAGAAATCAACATATTGTAATGTAGAATTTAGGCCTATGTAATTACTTGGTAGTTAGGAGTATAAATAGGCAGGGTCACTTATTGGTAATAGATCGCACCTTATAATTTTAATAATTTCCTCCGATTTGTATCTAGTGTTATATGTTCGTTATCAGGTGAGTTCATCTTGTTTTGAGTCAAGGTAATGACTTTATGCAGCACACTAGTATAATTACTGATGTCGAGTGTGGCAATAGTAATCCGTGGTTGAAGTCATGCGACTTTTGTTACTGCATGGTATAGAGTGAATAAATTGTCCTGAAGGGCATTCTGGCACTTGCGTGGCACAATGAAGCTGTATTTCGAGGACGTCTCTAATTTAACAAGCTTGACCCGAGTCAATTAGAAATTGGATAGACGTAAAAACGTCTTCTTTATTGCTAGACGGTTTGGAAGCACGGCAAGTAGAACTATTGCAGTTCGCAGTCGAACTTTCGAGAACGTGTCTAATTTCACAAGCTTCACCCGAGCCCATTAGAAATTGGATAGACGTAAAGGCGTCTTGTTTGTTGCGGGGCGGTTTGGAAACACGGTTAGTAGATGCACTGCAGTTCTTAGACGAAGTTTCCTTCCTGATATTTTATTTTAGTTGCTTCCTCACCATATTGTTAACAATAAAAACTGTAGAATATGCGAATACAATAGGTGTGACTGGGAGGTACTTTACTATGCTTCATTTTATGCATATGGGGCATGTGGTATTCCTTACAACACGCCGATTAAGCATTTAAAGCCCATACATCATTGCCTAGGAGGTACCCCCCCCCCCCCCAATTTTTATCTGCTTTTTTCCCGAGCCTTACCGAGCATTGGGGTTTCCATTGGAATAGTGCGAGATATTCTAGTCATGGGAATAATATTCATGTTGTATTTGCTGTGCGTGTACCGCCATGCGTTAGTTCCGCATCTTTAGGGAAGCTGTTCCCTTGACAACTAGCTGTGAAAATCCATTAGATTAAGATCCACGGTAGTCGAATGGCCTCCCCGATACCCCAACTTCTTCTGGTATGAAGATTATATCTTAGATCGATACAGTACGGTTTGTGCGTTCGTAGCAAGGTTCCTTGTAATTGTAAGGCCTTTCCATGACAACTTATTTGAGGTACACTGATAACCCCCAACCCCGACCCCTGCTTTAAGAACATTTACACTGCTCACGTATATTTTACTTTGACCAAAGTTCTCGAAAGTTCTTTCCAGTTTTTAAAGCCATATGGTACCGTAGTATTATGAATGGTAATTTCTGTTGCGCTCCGTGATTGGTTGTTTGGTGCCCATGCTTTTGATGCGTGGGTGTGCAAGATGTCCTCAATGACCAGTGATCATAAATGAGCTAGAAGATTGCAACTTGGGTCGAAGTGGGGAGCTAGGCGTACCGCAGACGCTTTTAAAATGGGTCTACTTAAATTATAAAGGCATCTAACTAAAGAGGGGGTATTGAAAGTTCTCATATTGTCAGTACCAGTTTGAAGTAAGTGTGTTGATACTGACGGTCGACACTTTTAGTATCTTGCTTTCCATAGTCTTCTGTAACCTGGAGCCAATATTGACAAGTCTAAGTAAATCTGCCACATTTGAAGGGCCAAAGAACGTAAGTTGGCGAAAAGCCAAATGCTATATTCGATGTAAACTGGCTGTGTGTCTTGCTGGCAAGTACACTATCTACTATTGTCTTATGGACAGCACTAGAATGTCCAGTTTACATTTTGAAGATTTTTTGTAGACTGGCATTGTGGTATAAAACTCGACCGTTTTGTTGTTGGTAACGGAAATCTTACACTTCTATGTGACCCTATAACATTGACATAGCAGTTCTTGAATTTGTGGAATTTGTTGAAAATTTTCAAAAGAGCGATTTGGCCGCTGCACCCAACTTACCCGCCCCATACAACTAAGCACTGAAAGGTGAATTTGTCACTACAGGAAGTAACCAGGCTTTTCTGCGTAAACGTGGGGTAGCATCCTACCCGAGGACAGAAAAAGCCAAATATGGTGTACGGAGGGAAAGTGATGGCGTCACAGATCAAACGTTTTGGAAATAGTAAGATTGGACTCCAGATATCGAAAGGCAACCCTGGGATGGGCTGTTTCCCAAAGTAGCAGATCTTCAGTGTATATAGTGTTTAAACTGGAGGCGTTTGAATTCTCTGGTCAAAACTATGTTAATATCCCTGCGTTCCCTACGTTAGGAACCAGCATCAAGTAATAAGGTTTTATTAGAGAGATGTAAAACTGAAAGCTGATATCTCGGTTTTGGGAAAAGGCAACACTCTCGGTTTCGGCCATTAACGTTTTTACTAATAGGGCAACATGAAATTGTAGTATTTTTTTCATAATTCAAACATTTTCAAAATCGTAACGTCACACTTGCCCTCCGCATTAAGGACTAGTTGCTTTTTTTAATTTCAATTGCCCAATTCTGAGTTTAGGTCACTCCCCAAGGGTTTTAGCCGCTCGACTACGAAGCGTCGCCCAGCTTGTATTGTCCAGGGTTTTCATGCTCGTAACAGTAAGGAAAAAGGTTGATGACGTTCTGCAATAGTTTTTCATGGATTTAATTAGAATCCTGTTGGACTGATAAATGTAACAAGGCATAGTGTATCGTAGCAGGTTTTCTATATATGTAACTAGTGGTGTTGGCGTGAAAAATTTGTTAATTAGACAGTGCGAGAGGGTGTCAGTTTCGCTACACGTCTCTTAAGGAATTTTCTCCTGCTAGTAATGAGACTGAACTCACTTTCTTCGTGTAGAGTAAGTCATTGTTTCTATTGGAACGTAATTTTGGTACTGTGTGAATAGCCGGAATGCAAATCTTTACCTTGCGGAGTAATGAGGGAAGCATGAGAGCAAATCTCGAGCTCTTTCTTCCCGTGCTGTTACATCTGTTCACTGCACTCCCCTTAATTTTATCTTGCTTAGTGTGATTTGATTAGTTCTAAAATAATACCACGACGGAATTACAAGGACAATCTTGCTGTTAAGTTTTACTACTTTTTATATGAATTGCAGAAGGAGAGCGGGCCTTGTTATTCATTGTAGTAACACCCGCATCCTTGATATTGCACACCCGGATTCATTTCTTTCGTCCCTTTAGTAGTCCCGACAAGGTAGTGACGACTTCCTCGGTAGCTCGCAGCTATAATAAAACTACTAGTACTAACCCTCAAGGCATTTAGATATCCTTCCAAGAAAAATCGTATTCAAAGCAGATTTTATGAAATCGATTCTTTCAACGTAATAAAAGATCATCGTCTTGTTACGAAAATTATACAGAAGACTGGGACTATATGCTCTAGACCATCCACCGTTTTGGCGGTTTGCTAAACTGTTTGGACCACGAAGAGGTCAGAATACTTTAGCTAGGCCATGCTTCATGCCATGGGACCTGCGTGGTCATTGCAACGTAATGGTGTTTAGCGAATGTTTGCAAACATTCTATTTTTAGGTAGGTAGGCTGTAATAGTTGGACTTCGACATGCCGTTGACATGGAGCACCAGGTAACGCAAAATGATCCGACTTTGGTGACTTGATCTCTTTGTGGTTAAAGCAGTTCAAAGCGAGGCTAAAACGCAAGATCGTCTGGCACATATTGACGTTGTATTTTGCCCTTGCGACGTTGTAGGGCGAATTGGGCGAATCTACTGCCAGTTTAGGTACTTGAAGGTATAAATCAAAATTTAGGAACTCAAATATTATGTATTCGAAGGATAGTTAGTGGAATGATATGAATTCGGATTAGAAGAGTGGGAAAATTTATGTAGACACTTATGGCCATTTTTAGATGGACGTTTTCCTGAGCTCTGCTGTCGCTTCGTAGAGTGGTTGTAAGGACTCATTGTAGGGTAGGTAAGAACTTTTAGTGCCGGTGAGAAAATCGATTGGAAGGTACCACTGCCCATAAAAGGACTTTGCAATTTTAATCTACAATGCACAACTTTTTCGGTCCGAATTGTAGACCAGAAATACGTTTACCAATTTTTGGGCAGATATGGGTAACCGTTTAGATCAAATTTTGACTTTTCAAGAATTAAGGGTACAGTGCCCTCAGTCCCGTACACCGAAATTTGTACGGTAATCA
>JAAAKL020008005.1:0-16329 GCA_010016065.2 Carybdea cf. marsupialis auct. non (Linnaeus, 1758)
ACAATATGAGATAAAAAACAACAACAACACAACCACACAACACGACACAACATATAGTACAGATGAAGGATACTATACCACCCTACAATAAGTGTGTTCTCCCTATTACAAAAGGCTATTTAATGACAACGTGTCGCATTTTGTAAAATAGCATGGCTTTGCCTTCTTTAAAAGTAGCAGTCCTAATAATTTTCTCTTTAGTTTTTTTATCAGGGACTGCAGCCCATAATGTTTCTACCCTGTGATGCTATTTTCTTTCTGAGGCTTTGTTGACCTATCTAAGGTGCCTAGGCCCATTGTAGGGGGATCAAGGGTTCCAAATGGTGTTGTAGGTCTGTCATATTTGCTGCCCTCAGGCTCGGAACAATATTTTCAGGGTGGTACATGTACTTTTTTTCCATACAACTTGAATCCACTTAGGGGCAAAGAGTCAGGGAAGAGGGGGCACCTGCTCTTGACGATATGTCATGATTTACCTGGTAATAATTTATTCATCAGTTAGTACAAATAACAAAGTTATCCACCACTATTTAGTAAGGTCCGATAGACAATACTACGTACATTGCCTCTTCACTCAATACCCAATCTCCTCGTAAGTATCAAATACATAAGCAACGATGAGTAATTTGAACAGTGATAATGAAACCATCTCCATCTCTATTTTACAAAGGACTTCTCCCCGGTTTGCCAGGGGTCCCTTCCAATTGCCCCAATTTCCCCTGACGCAATTGACCCTACGCCAACGCTTCAACTTAGTGAAATTGAAACTTTTCTCTCATGAAATATTTATCATTATGTTATCAAAATGTTTAGGCTTTCATGATTCTATTGAAACTTATTAGAATCTGATCGAAAATCTGGGTCGTCTGTTGATGGTATTGTCGTTCAATGAAATCACAGGGGGCCGTTTGAGATATTTTGTCCAGCATCTTTCAATCCACAATAACCACAGAATTTCTTAGTCGTAGGCCAAAAAGTCTATTGCGAAAAATTGGTTTATGTATAAGAACCTTAACTGAGAGTTGATATATCGGAAGTTAACCATAGCTTTCAAGTAACCCTGGGTATTGAGACACCGTAAATAGTACACGGAAGAAAATGTCACTTGCGATTTGAACAGCTTGCCTCGTGTGCCATTCAGCAGCAATTACGTTGCTAATAGCAAAATCTGGGAAAGAGCGCAGATTCAGGCTTACACAAATTCCTTGAGGGCTGTTTCAATCGCTAGTCGTTAAATATCTAATATGGATGTCTGTAGCTATATTTATTTTACTGTTAAGTTTTTATTGCTCCTTCTCCTCTGTAACTCCTTAGTACTCGGTAGGAAATTTTCTGCAAAGAATTCCATAACATATGGTCCTGGGCTAAGCAGTGATCTAGTTTTGCCAGTGAGATATCTCTATGTTCAAGCTGTGGACGATCAAGGGAAGAAGTAAGTTATAGTTTCACTAGTATGTGTTGTTACTATGTTCTGACGAAGAAATCTAGTAGGTCTACAGTGTTTACATGTTAACCTACCTATGATATGTTTACAGGCCCTATAAACTTAACATTGTGAGAGACTCGCAGTGCTGATTTCATAGTGAGTCTTGACAATAACAGAAACTCGAAATTATAGGAACGTACGCAATTGAGATAGTACCCTGAGTTACAGTATGACCCGTAAATCACGTCTGACTTCACAAACATTCAGACTGCCATAATTAGAATTTCAGAACCTACAGAATATATTGGGAATAGGTGCCATGTTATCAGGGGTTACCGGTACATCAACGGAGCAGGACATAGAGTCATACCCTCGAGCCCATGCATTACTGTACTCTTCAACGTAAGGATTCCCTGAAAAAAGTGTCGTAGATGTACAGTTACGTTCTCAACTTCTGGCTTGGCCCATAGCTGTAGAGGCTATAAACGAGCTTATACACCCTCCCCTCCATCATTTTCAAGAAAATGAATAAGTGCATTTCAAAGTTAGGCTAAGCCATGCGATGCTTACACGGTTACACCTGGTGTGTTACCGGTAATAGGTGTTTATTTAGCGTAATATTACAGTAGTAGCCCGTTGAACGTCGCTTAATGGCCAGTAGAGATTTAAACTCAAGACAGCCCCATCCAAAGTTACATTAACTGATCACAATTGGACGACTTGACAAACGATTCTGAGGGTCTGAGTAGCACCATCGCTTAACAAGATACGTTATCGTAAACCATGCTATGCAATAATTTTGCAGTTTTAAGTCTGCAGTCAAGGATGAGACCCTTGGTGACTCGTTGGTGCAAAGGGCTCCCATCTGAGGAACAGACTCCCACCATAGTTGCGAGACATGAAGGCCTTACGGATTTCTGGTCTTATTTGGTTATTAACCATTTTCACAATGTTTTAGGCTTAGGAACAGTAAGATATTGACTTTAGATAATTTCTGCAATACAGGGATTTCAGCTATTAAATCCAAAAGGTAGCTAGTCTTAGGGCAGAGACACTTCAACAAAAAGAGAAAAGAAATCTTTTTCAGTATATTTATCACAGGTTTTGGAAATGGTGATCAATTGTACTTTTAACTTTAGTTTGACAAATATTATAGAGAGGAAAAACATTCTATTAGGTCTGAAATGATTTTTTGTAAACAGATGCCATATACCCCACAACTGAACATCTGCATTACCTGCTTGTACATGGCAATCCATCAGAGTAGGAATATCCAGATTGACCTGCCAAGCTGCACCAGTATTTGAAACTGTGAAGTTTTACTTGAATTGTTAGTTATGCCTTTTCCACTAAGCTACGGTCCCATACCAATGAGAGAGAGAAATTTGGGATGTCTTGTTTGGATATTGCATCACTACATAATCCCCTGCTACAGGTGAAGGCAATAGGCTCAATATGTTGCATGTCTCTGTTAGCTAACCTGTCAGCTAGCTTGACTCCAGTTAACATCAGCAACTCACCCTCCCTAGAGGTGTTGGGATAGTGGACAATGTTAAAAAGGATCTGAAGGACCTGAGTCTGACTCCTGAGCACATCCAAGACTGTGACACATGGAGAAGACAGACTACAAGATGGTGGCGTGATCAGGAGGCATCCAACACCCAGGCATGGGGAAAGCAAGGATGTTAAATGGCCAGTAAGTAAGTAAGTACTCCAATTAAGTGTGAGATGAGTTGCAGACATCATTGATTAGAGAGAGAGTGTGTGTGTGTGATTTTGTAGAGCCTGCTGTGCATCTTGTGTTTGCAGGAGCATGTTCTTGTCTCGGGTCACCATTTGTTATGGAAGAATAGTGACATAGATGTTATAAAGTCTTGAAGGTGAAAAATTGTAGGAGCACAGGGAATCAAGCCCATGGTCTCCACGTTGTGCAACACAATGCTTTCCACTAAGCTATGGTCCCATACCAATGAGAATGAGAAGTTTGGGATGTCTATTGTTTGGATATTGCATCACTACAAGATTGAGAAGAAATCTGTTGAAGTTATATCAAACTCTGTTTCAAAAGTAGCCAATCAGAAGTCTAACTGTTAGATTGACCTATCAGTGTCTGTGGAACTGAATGGCTAACTGAAAAAGCCCCATTAAAAGACAAATCCTTTTTGTCTGCTAAGCCACAGTTTTCTTGGTTTGGTGTGGATGGATTTGAAAATGGATAGGTGAAAAGCAGGTCAGCCTGGCTTTACCGATGGAATTACCTTTTGAGAGTTTACATTGACAAATCATGATCCTAAATCAGACTGAGTTGTAGCTTGGTAGACAATCTACAGATAGTTCAGCTACCAGGGAATCTTGAATAGTTATCCAGATCCATGAGGTGTATCCTTCTTTTTAAATCAAATATGTCAGTTCCAAGTTTCTCCAATTGTCTTTTTGGTAGATCTAGATGATTGCAGGATCAACAGTTTTGGTTGTCAAGGCCGGTGTTAATTGCACTCATTCCTTGTTTTAACCTTCTTGATTACAGGCCAAAATACTGATTGTCTGCCTAACGGGATACAGTTGTTTGTATTTTGATGTCCAATGTGTAAACCTTGCAAAACTTACTTTCTCACATAACTTGGGATAATAGTTTTGTTTCCTTTAAGGATGATTCCATCTTCAATCACTAGGACAAATCAAAAGTTCCAAACACCCCCAAGGTCTTGTGGCAATTGTTTTCTTTAATTCCGTGATTCATCCATTATCATCTTCTTCAGCCTGTTGAAGGTTGGATCTTGCTCAGTAGATAATTTGACAAGTGTTATGTCTATTGTACATGTTGGTGATGGAGTAAATTTCAAAGTTGTTATTTTCCCCTATTCTCCTTCCACCTTTGAGTGACAGACACTTTACTGTTTGTTAGCAACTGCCCTTTTAATGCCTTGCCTGTACCTTACAGTTACACCAAAATTAAGTTATCGTAGTAGCATGTATTGAAGTCTTGATGGTAAATCAGTGATGTTCTTCAGGAATATTTGATCCAATTGGGAGTGATCTGTTTTCACCAAGACATGTCTTCCCATCAGGAAGTATGCGAATTGTACCACTAGACTGTTCTCTTTCAATGTTCAAGTATATGTACTCTGTTGGAGAGGGTTCTTTAGACCATTACTATGATGTCCATTGATGTGTGTAAAGGCTGCTTTGCCTGAACCATGCTCCCATACCAATTAAGTGCACATGGCATTGTAATATCGTTGTAGCTGCTAGTTCTTGATCTTAGTATTAGATGATACTTGCTCAGCTGATGCAGCTCATTGGTGTATCATTCTTTGCATGGCTTCTGTGCGGTGTCATTGGTACTTGAAGTGTGTGCTCTTGTTTAGTTTACCAAGAGGGGCTTTTACTCAGCTAACTTCACTGAAAGTCACTGAAAATTTGACCAAGGGTTTTCTAAAATTGCTTCTTACTTGTAGGTACTTTGAGATCTTTAATTGCTTTCAGCCTGTCTTCCACTGGCTGAACTTTTGTCTTGTTAAGATTTACCTGTAGAAGTTGAATTGGTCTTTTTTGAACTGCTACTTGTCAGAGTCCTATGTTTCCTTTTCTGCTGGCTTCTAGCTTCTGCTGTATGATCCTCTTTGTGTAAAATATTATGAAATCATCAGCCATTCCTTTCTCATGAGGACTTCCTATGTTAAGAAGTTTCAAGAGATTATAAATCCAGATGGTAATCTCTTAAATCTGTACCTCCCAAAGGGTGTATTGAAGGTTTCATACATAATAGATTTTATGATCCAGCTCTACATGCCTTTCAGCTTAGTTCATTTCCCTAGTTTCTTCAGGATGTCTTCTGTGATCTTCAATATGTGATAATGACACAAATCAAAAGTTTTAGAAATAGTACAATCTGACTCCAGATATCAAAAGGCAAGCTTGGAATAGGCTGTTTCCCAAAGTAGCAGATCTGAAGTGTATACAGTGTTTGAACTAGAGGCGATTGAATCTCAAAAACCTCTGGTCAAAACTCTGTTGATATTCCTTGGTTCCTTAAGTTAGGAACCAGCATTAAGCAATCTAGAGTTTTGTTAGAGAGATTCAAAACTTTGAAACCTGACATGTCCATGTTGGGAAAGGGCATCACTCTCAATTTTGACTATGGACGTTCTCACTAATAGGGTAACATGAAAGTTGAGTTTTCCCCCTTAATTCAAAGATGTTCAAAATCGTGATGTCACACTTTCCCACTGCATTGTCGTCTCAATATCTTCGTAATATCTACCTGTAGCTCTCCAAGGGACATGAATTTTTACTTTCACAAATAGCATTTTCAAAGCCAGTACTATCTGTATCATTTTTAGGTAACATAGTATGAAACACTTTCAAAATGTTTGTGTCTGGAAGGGGGGTAATGTCTCAAGTGGCTTGAACTACGATAGAAGTTATAGATGAGTGAAAGGATTGTTTCCTTACGTAGAAATGTCTCTATCACCTCCAGAACTACCGGTATACACTTCAAAATTCTATGTTTGTAACTTTGCTCTTTTCATATGATACAGTTCTAAGCGATGTAAACTGTTTTGATAGTGTAATAAAGGACAATCCACCTAAAAGGCTCTTAATATATATATACATTCAACTATTATAAAAACTCAAAAGGGGATAGCAATAGTGGCAAAAGTGTGTGAATACCTTGGGCCTGTTGGCATCACTAGTTTCAGTGTTTCACATTGCACATAGATACATAAACATGTAGTGATTTATTACCTTATACCTTGAAATATTTGGCAATTGCAGATACCAGGATGTTGACCAATTTGTTTTGTTTCTTTAGAAAAACTTTTTAGCGTTTGATTTTAAGGACATTATGATGTCAAATAGTCATCACTGATGTCATTGTTGATAATTAGTCATCATGACACTTTTAGTGGAGTTAAGAATGAATTTAATAGACACATTAGTGGCACACCAACACCCTATGAAACTTTTGTAAGGTAATAGTGACGACCAGGTATTTAAGCTAACATTGCTCTTAGAGACCTTAACGTTTTTGATGTCAAAACAGTATCTAAGAATTTCAACTTACGAACATCTAGCAGGAAAATTTACAGATACCAAAAATGTTAGGGGAGGAGATTATACTAATGCCATTTCTATTCAGATGTTCAGTCTTTTCATTCCATCCTCTATATCCTTGATCCATGTCTTCAGCCAGGTAGCTCCAAACAACTCACCTTTACTATGGCCTCATCTGCACCTCTTCTCTCTACATGTCCAAGCCAGGTCACTCTACACCCCAACAGTACAGGGCCCAGCTCCTTGATTTTGCATCTTCCAGCCACTTAATCACTATGCAGTCTCTCCAGGTGACCCTAGCCAGAGTATTCCATTCTTAAGTTCAAAAACATATTTGCTTGCAGAAAAACGCTTTTGAATAATCCTCACAAAATCGTCTGCAAATCATAAAAGTCGTTTTCATTTTCAGTTGGGAGTGAAGGTATGGAGTTTTGTTTACTGTTTCTAATACAATACAAGGTCGACATAGAGTTTATGGCAGGCAACTCTTGTAAAATTTACTTGATGTAGATATGGAATCTTAACATGGAGTAACATCTTAATTTGATCTTTGGATGGCATCTTTGAGTATGGCGTATTGCAGGTTGTACAGACATTTTTGAAAAACAGTTGCCACATTATGACCTCAATATGTACAATTCAGTTTATTCGTTTCATCATATACTTTAGTGCTGATTATCCTTTGCTTGAGCCCCATTTGTGTCAATTATTGAATACAATTGTTTGGCATATATATTAATATCTGTCAAGTTTAGACCATTAGTACTTTTGCAATCATAAGAAATGCTTGTAAACAGTAGAAACACAATTGCTGGTGCTATGTTTATTTCTTTATTATTATGATCTATATTTTGTAAATGTAAATATAGTATGTAGTAGTTAAGTGAAGAGATTTGAAAGATAAATGCCAAATTTCACAACGACTACAAACCAGAAATATACAGCAATCTTGCAAGTGCTATGATTTCTCCCAAAAAGTGATACTAAAGACAAGTAAAACATGTGAAACCTTTCTCTAAACTAACTTAATGGCACAATGCAATGGAACAGATGCAACTTTCCAGGTCTTTGTTTATTGCAGGATGCAAAATGCCAAATTATTCGTTCATACAATAGGTGTGTGTTTGTCTTCAACTCTTCAGCAGGATAATCTAGAAATAGCAAAATTGACAAGTATCTGTAGTATTATAGCGTTACATCAACATTTACCACAGCATATGCGTCCAATGCAATAAATGCGTCCAATAGAGCAAGTGAGGCAGTGCCCCACCAGAAATTTTCAAACTAACATTTCAAAGTATTGATTGATCATACTGAAATGTTGCCAACAATGCCACTTACTGTATATGATGTATTAATATCCTCTTTGAAAGAGACGTTGCTTGCATGAACACTTCCTCAGATTCTTATTCATACTGAATCATTCAAGCAAAGCAATACGTGTAAGTCAGCAGGGCATCCACTGTTTTGTGCTGCAGATGCAAGACAAAGAAATCCCACCTTAAGCCTTCCTCGTGAGGCTTTAAAGATGGGGCAAGCCCCACTCAAATTGATCGCCTGACTAAATTGCACCGATGGTAATCTCTCCTTGCATATTTGCCATTTTATTTGTTGTGACAGAATCCTATTCAGGTCACCGGGGCACTTTGCCTGGTGCACCTACTTGACTTGCCCCAGGGCGAATTAAACTAGACTTGCTCATGTGTTTACAGCAGGGGTAGAAATGCTGCTGTCCCTAGGCACTGTGATAGTGTCTATTTCCCTGCTTTGTTTATTTACTGACGAAAGACAGAGGGATGCCGCTTTAAGCTCTTCACAACAAAACTTGGGCAAGTCCTTCTGAAGTTATTACCTGGCTAATGAATATGACCTCTATCCTTCTCATAGTCATCAGATGGGGCAGCTTGCCTTCTTCTTGATTGCTCCTTGACTTCCACCAAAGTAAAGTAATCTAGACTTGCTCAGTTGTTTTACTGCAGCGATGGAAGATATCAATGACACAGTTAACAGAGAAATTCTCTATTGATGAGTCAGGTAACTAGGTTAAGTTCAGATTAAGATGAAATCCGTGCCACTGCACTATGTTTTAAGAGATGAATGAAAATGATGGTTAGTTAGAGTGCCCCTTTGACCGTTTATGAACAGAAGAAAAATTTGAAGTTAAAAGGCCTCACCATGCGAAGGACGTTTTTATAGGAAACGGAACCAACGGTTAAAAAATGTGCCTTTGATGCTGTCTCAAAATATTTATGGCATTAACATGAAAGAAGTTGAAAAGCTTTATGGGACTTAATGTTATCAATAATTGCGTGATTATGTATCTCACAATAGTGACGTCTTTGTTTAGGTGTGCCCCGCTCGCATAAATGTTCAGGCGCTGCGACAATATCAGAGGAGGGTTGAAAACGTATATCAGTGGGTTGATAATCATTTTCTACTTATTCTTTGTTATACAGCATGACAAAATCAGTAGGACAGCTAGATATTGATATTGGACCCAGTGGTCAGAGAGGAAGGATTTGGAGAGAAGTTTTAGACAGAGGGGATGGCTCCTACATTGTTCGTTTCCGGTTGTATGAAACATATGATGATTTAAAAATAGAAATCAAACGAAATGGAAACCATATTGGAGGTTCACCAATCAGGTTAAAAGGTAAGACCCCCTTCACCTAAATGGTTATCGACTTTCATGCTATGTTAATATCAACCCTCTTCAACACTTACTCAGATGCAACACTGTGCCTATATTGTGACCTTTTTTATACATAGGTCCGATATACCATGAAAACTGCAACTGCCCAGAAGCAGACTTACCTTCATGGTTAGATAGAATGTCCTGCCCAGAGACATTTAAACAAATAGAAACTGATCTGGAGCGCTTTCCGAGTGTTGATCTTAAAAGACTGCGGAAAGAAGGACTAAGAAGATTTGAGAATAGTGGAGCAACGGTGCATTATAGCATTGTAAACAATAAGGTAAGTAAACTAAATTAACCATTGCCATTCCTCAGTCATCAGCCTATTACATGCATAGGTGTGATGAATGTTGGTCTGTGACTGATTTTTAAGGTGTTCATTGCCTCGTTCGTGACTCACTTTCTTTCCAATTAAATCATTTCTTGTCACTTCACACCATGTTTTAGTTGGTTGCTCTCTAGCCAAACTTTTACCAACATCATGTGTAATGGTACGACCCGTTGGCACACGTCGCAATTTCGCAGACTTTGGAATTCACGCAAAGATTTTGACTGAGAGCTGACTTTTCATCTATATCTTTTGCTGAGGTGCAACTCACGTGAAAACTAAAATATAACAATATGATGTCGTTACTTCCCGATACAATTACTTTTAGTAAAATAAGGCGAAACGTTGAACAAACTCGATAGTAAAACGTCCTTGCGTCCTTGCGTCCTCAGAGTTCAACTTATCCACAACGTCTATCGCAGTTCTTCGGATTTCTATTAAAGTTCGTTTGCTGTGCAAGGAGTAAAAACTCTAAAGCCCCGTGATACCTAGTGACGTCATCGTATCTGCGCACGCATACCACAAAGTCATGTTTAACATGAAAGCGCATAAATAGATCAATTGTACAAGTATTGATACAGTTCTGCTCCTGGCTAAGCAAGCTGCATGCAAAGGAGGAAAACCTCCTAAGTAAGCTCATTATGAGCTCCTTACCCCTGAAAAAGTTTAAACCCTACTGTAAGATAACTTCAAAAATTTTAAAAATGTAATTATCTGAGGTCCTATTTTAAGGTATTGTAATCACTCTTTGGTTTGTAGATATACAGAAAAACCTACGGCGAACATGTTGGATTTACTATGTTTAGTGATGCATTTTTTCATTCAATGGCAAGAAAGGTAAGCAGTAACTGGTGCATGTCACCATCATATCGTTTTTCAGGCTGAAATTAAACGTTGTGTGGCATATATACTGATATAAAGAAAGAGATTTAGCGAATTTCATTTTTGTCG
Source organism: Carybdea cf. marsupialis auct. non (Linnaeus, 1758) (assembly GCA_010016065.2). Classification (NCBI taxonomy): domain Eukaryota; kingdom Metazoa; phylum Cnidaria; class Cubozoa; order Carybdeida; family Carybdeidae; genus Carybdea; species Carybdea cf. marsupialis auct. non (Linnaeus, 1758). The sequence continues at coordinate 10,459 of JAAAKL020008005.1, forward strand.
AAGCTTTCGATCGATCCTCGTCAGCACAATTACATCGATAAGAAATTAGATGTAAATTAACAAGGCTTTATAGCATAATTACAAGCAGATGCGTAGAAAGAAGATAACATCAAAACAGTAACAAACAATAACAATGAGTAGCTAATTGATAAAAGAACCTACTGTCATCGCAGGAATCGGCGCAATCTCTCTTATTCAACCAACCTACCTCGTCAGCCGATTCAACCTTTTCAGGTCTGTATGCGGTGACCTGACAACCACGAGCCGACTGTTGACGTTCCCGGTGTCTATAATTTCTTAAAACATCTTTGTGATGTCCTACCTACGTATGATACATACATACTGATATATTGTATATATTGTGATATATTGTAACATGGAGCTCATTAATAATTGCATAGTGAAATTTAATGCATATTTATTTTTTCATTCTGAGCCCCCTTTTCTCCATAAAAGAGATAATAGGTCCTATTACCTAATAGCAGTGCTGCACTTAACCTTATAAGTACTAAAACTATGCTTAGTATTTAGATAGTTTATTGTCAAGTATCATTGAACGAAATTGGTAATCATTTATCATATGTTTTATTGATAACTTAGCCAGCGCTGTAAGTACGATTTTAGGGCTCAGAGTTTCAGCTCAAGGTTTCACAACTTTGACGTTCTTCTTTCCATTTTCACTGAACTGTTTTCATCGCCCGTGCCATTAAATGTCGCATTGAATTAAAAAAAAAGAAAGTACATACGTGAGGCAAAAAGAAAATTTAGTAAGTGATTTTCTAATAAAACGTGTGATAATTATTTAATAGAAAACGCAGCATGTGCGACTGGAATTTAGCAGTAAATCGGGTATTGCATGGCACTCTTTCGCACAGTAGTACCAGAAAGCGATGACTTGCAAGACGTAATTCCACCTTCCTCGTCGTATTATGGTAACAGTTTTCCGTTTCCTTACTAAATTCGCTTCTACTGCTCTTACGCTTGTCGAACACTGATCATAGTTTTACGTCCTTTTAAAAGGATTCAGTTTGTTTTATCTCGCTTTATTAGGTACGACTACCAGACATTGAGTTCTTTCTTAATCTTGGAGATTGGCCGCTAGAGAAGAATTTGCAGGACCCGTTGCCCATTTTGTCTTGGTGTGGATCAAAAGAAACAGCAGATATTGTGATGCCAACTTATGACTTAACGGAGTCAACTCTGGAGAGCCTTGGCCGGTACGTAATGGTAAATGTAGCACAGAGTCATAACGTACTGCAAGTAGCTAGATTTAAAGTTTCTTTTTCTAGTAAATTGTCATATCTTAATTATAGGAAATGGTAGTGATTTTAATTTTGTCGAAGTTTTCGATAGATACATATCGAGACTACTCCATCGATGCTAGCTAGAAGCATATTATTGAGGGACGTTACAGTTATAGAACAGCACAACTGTATAGAGATATTTATTGCCCAATGGGCAAGGCTCTCTGGGGTACGCTTATAAGTCAAGTAAGTCAAGTCATTGCCCAATAGAAACACCCCCTTGGAATAATCACAGGATGGCTAAACGATAATCAACCTAATGGCAAATAGAAAACTAAACCTGGAGAACACAAAAAAATTGAAAGCAAGGTGTTGACGGGTATAGACTTTCGGAAAGCATAATAAACAAAGAAAAACACGACAACACATTAGGTAAAACAATAGATGAGAGTGAGTTCTGTTAAGAACTTCCTTTCGGCGACAAAGTGGCGGTTTTGGATACTGTGTAGTCACCTTTCAAAATTCGGAGATGAAAATCCGTCTACGCTGTGTAGCACATGGCAAACCTTACCCCGTTGTAGGCCTCAGCACACGCCCTGTATCACCGCACGCTGAAAGCTATAGCTGATTCAACATTGTTTTATGTGTGAGATTGAAGGTCAAAGCTTAACCAGGTTATGATGCGTGAGTTTCTTGCAACCTCACAACAGTTGTAAGCCCTCTCTTTCAGTTCCTGGATAGTTCTATCTGCGGATTGTTATACCTTGTAAATGTTCCAGTCACTGCAACGAGGGATAGAGTCCTTCAAGTGCTGGGGAAAGTCAATTGCAATATAGTTGCCGCCTTAGTTTTTAAAGATTGTATTAACTAATGCCATGTTACTATTCAATACTTATCTCTTTTTAGGGTATCTCTAGATATGATGTCAGTTCAAGCAAATACGGGCCCTAAGTGGAAAGAAAAGATTCCAAAGGGATTTTGGCGTGGTCGAGATAGTCGACAAGAAAGATTAGATTTGGTTATGAAGGGGAGAAAGAAAACTGATCTTTATGATGTAGCATTAACCAATTTCTTTTTCTTCGAGTACGACGAGAAGAAGTATGGGCCAAAGCAACAGCATATTTCATTTTTCGATTTTTTTAAGGTAAGTTTCATTAAAAGTTTGGTTCGGAAATACCCAAACTATACGTGCAACTTTTAATGGTAGAATAGAGACTGTGTCTCAGCAAGAGGGAAATATTTGGATAGTTTAAAAGGGGTAGAACGGTTCTCCACTGACCGTCAGAATTAACCCTACTTACCAACTTTCCTCCCGCTTGGCAAACCTGTACCTGCTGTTTTCGCCCATACGCTTTATAGACATGAAGTATTCTAATTTCTACTTTTAACAAGTAGCAGTAAATTTGATGGTAATGTTTTGGTATATCTGCTCAACATTTGCGTTTAAAAAATGGTGGTGTGGTCGAAAAATGAACAAACCGGATTATTAAGGACAAATTTCCGATTTAGTGCTATGTTTCTTAAATCTTAAAACAAATAATGCTATAATTCTTGTAATGATGTTATATATTGTACACCAGTTATTGATTTTCATCAGTTCATGGTAAGAAAATGAAGTACGGCTGTGATGTTACTTAGGAAGCCCACCAGCACCACCCGTATTATGATTAAGGACTCAGTCAACTTTTCACCTTCGTACAAGTGGGTGTCTTGCCTCGTTAAAGAGTCACTGACAGGAAAGTGTCTGTATTTCAAGTTGAGCCCTATCACATACATTGGATGGGGGCTATTAGCTTTGCGACTGTAGACATCCTTTTTCATATCATGAAGGACTTATTTTCTGGTTTCACATTCTCTGGCATTTCCTAACATTTAGTAAAGGACCTTTTTGTGTTGACACAAAGGTAACACATTTCATTACTTTGCACCGTTAAGCCTTCATTGACATGACCGAATTCAAACCTTTGTGAATTGTCAAGGGCTTGCATATATTATATGCCATATATATTTTATATCATTTGAAGGCTTGTGACGAAGGCTATCCAAGTATGCATCAGATGCATGTTTGGAACGTTTTGTAGGAATGGAAGGAATAATTAGAGTCACAACAAGTGAGACAATATGGACTCAAATTAGAAATGATATGTACTGTTAATTTTTGAAGACTTTGAATACAGAATGACAACTATTTTTTGAATCTTTATCCTTTTACAGTTTAAATTCCAGATCAACATTGATGGGACGGTAGCTGCATATCGCTTTCCCTACCTTATAGTAGGAGACTCTCTTGTTTTCAAGCAAGACTCCGATTATTATGAACACTTTTACAGTGAACTAGAACCGTGGAAACATTATGTACCGTTTAAAAGAAATTTGAGTGATCTCGATGAACAACTAGAATGGGCCAAATCACATGATAAAGAGGTTTGTTATTGATTTAATCCAAACTGATTGGTCATCTTTATGTCTACTTGGTTTTGTTCCTGTTGTTGAAGACCTCCTTTCTTCTTTAACTACTCACTGTCTTCTTTTATTCTTTCCCTTATTTGCATATTTCCGTCCTCTCTTATTTGCAGGTTTCCGTCCTTTCATATTTGCATATCTGTTCTTTCTTATTTGCATGTTTCTGTCCTTTCTTATTTGCATGTTTCCGTCCTCTCTTATTTGCATGTTTTCGTCCTTTCGTATTTGCATATTTCCGTCCTTTCTTATTTGCATGTTTCTGTCCTTTCTTATTTGCATGTTTCCGTCCTTTCTTATTTGCATGTTTCCGTCCGTACTTGATTTTATACTTACTTGGTTTCATACACACTTTGTTTCGTGCTTATTTGATTTTTGGTTCGCATCCTTCTTTTCCGTTTCTCATTTCTTCGTTCCTTTGATCTTCCACGCATTTTTCTTCCTCATTTCTTTCTTACTTTCTTCCTTGTTCTCCTACTTTGAGAATTAAATCAAATTATATGTTTTGCTTGAAAAATTGCTATATTGAAGGTTTAAAGAGGATGACCTTATATTTTTATTCATTAGGCCAAGAAAATCGCGAAAGCAGCACAAACATATGCAAGGGATAATCTCATGTCGGATAAAATATTCTGTTACTATGTTGTCCTTTTCAAGGTAAGATCACTTGATTTATTCTAATGTTGTCATGTATAATTTGAAGATCATAAATCGTAACCAGATTATTTTGCTTACGTTATGTGCCTTAAAGTAAAGGCAAATAGTAAGTTAACGTACAGAAAGCGATGTTGGTCATCAACAGCAATGTACAACCCTCGAAACCCTTGAGAAAGGGCGTCAACACCTTATTTACAAAATTTCAACCGCACTTCGAGACATTGATCAAACTTTAATCATATTGAGATCAGACTTCATGTATGATCTTGAAAACCAATAAGTTAATTTTAATAACAATAATATAAAATCTCATGTGCGTATAGAATAGAACTGTTCCAATCTACAAAACATGTTTGTATTGAAGAGTTCTCTGCGTCCGCACTCTTCGCAGAACAAACCACCAGGTTAATACTGAATGACGAAAGTTTTTATGCCCCAGCATGTTTGAAGCCTCCATTTAAAAAATGTTGTCATGGATCGATTTCAGACGTTGCAATGACGCATTGTTCACCAAAGAAGGTCAGAAAAAGAGAGGTTTTTAGTATGAAGGTAGTTGTGTTAATATTTTTGTTCTATAAGTGAAATACCATCGTTAATTTCAAACATAAGATGACGAAGTAATCGAGTGATAGAAAGATCAGTTGTTGTTTTGCTTCTTAGCGAGGATAAGGTGCACGAGATGACCGATGCTCTACATTTACGCGCACTTTACTAATCGATTTACTAGATCACCGAAAGCTACTTATTCAATGTAACCCCGACCATCCCAAAATGATGATCACCGCTTGATAACGGAAGTCACCCCCTGGAAAACCTAAAGTGGTCCAAAGTGCATTTTTGCCGCATTTTTCCTACCATCTTAATTGGGCCTCTGATTTTTTGGCCCTCCACATGTCCACAAAGCCGGAGCAACATGACTTATTTAGTTATCGGCCGTTTGGTAAGGGTCGAATGTTCTTATCGGGTTCGTATTCAAGACCCGAGATGATGTCCTAATAGACGTTGCAGCTAGCCTAATGGCGTAAATGCCACCGTCTTTTAGTCCAAGTTAGGAAGCTTCCCTTTTTCTAACTTTGGAGGTTATAGTTGTCTTGGCATAGTGATTGCCAGCCAGAGATGAACCTTTGAGAAACGGGCTTATCAGACCTAGATCAGGTGGAAAAGTAAATTTTAAAGTAAGAATTGTTTGTGAATACCTGTTAAGTGTAAAGGTACCCTGTTGTAGAAAGTTGTGTATTGTAATCCGTTGTAGGAATATGCAAAGAGGCAGAAGCAGAAACCAAAGGTAGCTAAAGACATGGAGTATATCAAACAACCAGAAAGTCAGGACACTGTTTGTAATTGTAGAAGACCAAAACCAAAAGGGGGAAAAGAGAAGGTAATGAAACTTTCTATGAACCTCGGTAGTATTCATTCTCTAAACCAATCAAATGAGTCAGGCTTTTGTAAAGTCACAAACGTATCTTGGTTAAGTACACTAAGCATCTCTTAGGTCCAAAAGGTTTTTCAC
>JAAAKL020008006.1:0-16329 GCA_010016065.2 Carybdea cf. marsupialis auct. non (Linnaeus, 1758)
CAAGGCTATCATGTCGAGACACATGTCCGAAATGCTGCATCTTTCTGGTGATCATATGCCGTTTCAGCATCATATCAATATAGAGTTTTTGGAGAACCCACTCATTGGTTCGTCGATCAGTCCAAAAAACTCGAAAAATGTTACAACAGTCATTAAATTCATGAACAGAAAGTATGAGGTTTTGACACTGACAGCTAATCATGTAAATAGGGCCATACCATCTACCCATGGTGATGTATTATACCATGACAACATTTACCACTTCAATGTTGAATACATCAGTATCATTGGAGTCTTCTTTATCATTTGCACAATACACAGTGTCAAAATTTCAGTGAAGCATCTCATCATTTACGGCAAAACTTCTTTAGCACTCTCCAAAACATTTCATACTCTTATAACTGCATCCCATAGTTCTTCACTAATACTATCCCTTCATTTATCTTTGATTAAAGTAAGAGGGGGATATAATATTTCAATCGCGATATGACTAATAGGAGTCAATAGGCAGGAAAAGGCATATACAACAAGCTCCTTGTAAACCTAATCTCCTGGAGCGTTTTTATATGTCAAATACCAGTTCACAACTGCACAGAATCTGACGGAATTCTGTCACCCCTAAATGCATTTTCTTTAACACCAGATAGGCATACTATTCTGTACTGAGCTTTGATACTAATTTCATTAGGAGAGTAAAGAAGCTTGTAATGTGACAATCCACCAGGAAATCCCAACACTTTGCTGCTATATTTTAATCCTCTTAAAATTAGCAACACTCATAATCACACAGCCAAGAGAAAGATGCTACAAGCAACTGCTTCTCTACGTTCATTAGGGGGAAGGGGGCGTAGAACATCCGAGTACAATCAATGTTGGAAATCGATAAGAACACAATGCTCTCAAATACGACAGTCCTTTTGACATACGGAAGCCCAGGACTGATATAGCGCATGGTTTATGCTGAAATTATTGCCGCTGACGCCATAGAAATTGCTTCGCAGCTATGAAAGCAAATTTCCAGAGCAGGTTCAAAGAACATTGATTACTTGGATACGTTATTCATGGTGCAAAATTTAGATATACTTAATGTCTACTCTATTCAAAAGTATTTTTAAATTAATTATTGCAGTCTATTTTGATTAATCAATAGATTTAATTTGTACTTAACGTGATCATGAGATATCTCCGACGATTATCCATAGTATCCTTTCAGTGACATTAAGACCACAGCATGATACCATACGAGAGCATTCCTTAAATGTAAGGACATAACAGGCCATCTCTGAGATTTAACTATGATGCCATTTCAGCGCCGTGCAGCGACGTAACTTTCAACTAGTAGTTAATAAACTTCCCGACTTTTTAACATGAGCCTTCTTTCTTTTTTATTTGCATAGAAATTCAATAAAATATGTTTGCTGTACAGACCTTTTCATTTTTGTATTGAAAGCTAGCCTGGTCTGTGAGATTTTTATTGAATATTAGTCCAACTCCCAATAGCAACACAATCCCAAACACAATTTGCAACCCGAAACGACTTTCCCAAATTCCAGAATGGGAAATTTGTAATTGAAAGGTCTTAAATGACAGCTAAGATTAGAAGGAGAAACAGGATCTTCTTTGACGTCGTGCTTTTAAACTGCAGAAGCAATCCCTTAAAAATATGTAATTAATAAATAAATAGATAACTAAATTTGTGTACAAAGAAAGACATAATGTCGTATTACCTACGGCACATGGGAAATGTTTATTCATATTTAGATGGTTAAAATATAAATAGAGATATTTTAAAACAAATATCATGTTCCGGAAATTTCCATCACAAAAGATGTAGAATTTTGATTCAATGCGGAGGAAAAGTGTGACGTCACGAGTTTGAAAATGTTTGAATTATGGGAAAGAACTTCAATTTTCAGGTTGCTCTATCGCATTTTTAGCCCTTCTTAGAACGGCCTTAGTGAATAATCCCACTAGGCTATCATTTTCATCGTTATTATCAGTATTATTGTCATGTTTGATAGACATGTGTCTCAAATTATATGTTTTAAATTGCTTCGGACGTTACTATGACAGCTGGCAACTGCTTATTTTCAGAGATCTCACAATGTCCATTCCTTGGCACTAAGCAACTGAGTACCAGTCTCAACAAGCAAGAAGTTTTTCTGCAAATGTTCAATTCGCATTTCGATCCCAGTCTCTCAAACGAATTTCTCAAGCATCTAATACACCTACATCTATCGGGATAACTGTTATCTTTTTATCCCCACAATCTTTCAACTTCATCCTTCAAAAGCATGGAACATTTAATCTTTTCAAGTTCCTTTTATGCATTTTTATGTAAACAAATATTGCCTTATCAATTATTTCAACCCTCTTTCTAGTTTCGTACATAACTGTAATGTCAATCCGTTCAGACTCGGTCACTCTATTACACTATATAACAAATTCTAAGCGTATCTTCACTACATTGTTTTCCAAACCATCTTCAGTTTTACAGTCATACTATTTAGATGCTCTCTCAAACTTTTGCTTTTCAAAGAGTTGCCGATATAAGTACCTATCAACATTATCATATCGCCTTTTATCATCTTTCTGCTCCAATATTCTATACTGGCTCAAAATACATGAAACCATTTCTTTCTATTTTTGCCTCGTGCACGCTACAAAGGATGGAGTTCACATTCTGATCATTAAAGAACGTGGAATTATTTGTTCTCAAGGCTTGCCCTTCAGGGCTTCATATCAACACATTTGTCACATTTTAAGTCACAACTCTTTAGCCATTTCCACTTTTATTCTCTAATTTCTCTCCACGTTTCTGAGGTACTGCTCTTAAACTCTCTCCTTCTTTCCAGACATTTGTAAGTTTGTTTTCTCACGTTCCTTTATTATTTTGATGCGGTCTTGCAGCATTGGTTTTGTATTGTTCTATACTATATGAAATAGCTCTTTTGGGTGTTTTACATACCAGCCTAGACTATTCTTCTATTCTATAACACATCCCTTGCAGGTGTTTAGCCCCCTCCCTTCACCCCGAGAAACATACTGCATGTCGATGTCGCTCTTAGGGTGAAACTCTTTGTTTAGAGTAATAACTTTACTAGGCTTTTTGTCCGTCTCTTCGAGTTCACCATCCATTTATTTCAAAATCCTTTGCGCCATACCTCAACAATGCTAGCTTCCATGCATAACTCGCTTTCCTCTTTTGAGAAACTAATGCCAAATCCCAAAGTCTTTCCTGTATTTAACTCCCTTTCATCTTACCAATCTTTAGAATACCGAGGTACTTACATCCATCCTCGCCAACTTTCTCTCTTTTCACCGTTAGTCAGTTCTATATCCACTGACGATGTCAACTTCCTTTTTTTCACAATAAGTATACTACACTTTTTAACCCCAAATTCCATCCTGACATCCCTACAAGATAACTGCATTGTGGAAACTGGCTTAGTAATTTTCCTTTTCATTTTAACAATGATCTTAAGGTCATCCATAAATAGCAGATGATTTAAATTTTCTACACTACTAAGAACGTAGCCAGATGTAACCGCCCTTTCTATCATGCTAATCACAAACAAAAGAGGTGAAAGACTATCACCTTGCAAAACTCCTCTTTTGATGTTAACATTTGCTAGAAATTAACCACAATATGTCAAATCTACATCCCATTTTTCAAGGTTATTTTAATGAATGGCCACATATTGTCCATTGCTAGTTGCATACTATTTAGAATGCACGAATGCGGCACCATATCATAGATCCTCTTATATTCTACCCACGCTATTCCAAGATTGTATATACTCCCCTCCATAGAATTCTTCATCGATCTGTAGTTGACAACAGCATTTTCTTTACATAGATCGTTTTATCGTTTTAGTTTTACAAGTAGTCCAATTTGGAGTCTCAATCCCATTATCAATCATACCATGCAAGTGTTTTGTCACTATTCTATATAGTTTCGCAAGTGTCCTTGCACATTATCAGGTCCTGGACATTTCAAATCAGGCATCTTCTCGATTGTTAGGTTACCAACTGAGTTGCTATACTTATATCAGTTTGCTTCGCACTCAGGCCTACATACTGTTCTTAACTTCTTGAATCATTTAGCACATTTAGCATCTCTAAGATATTCGATCTCATCTTCCCAGATGTTGCTTTAAAACAATTTACTTTCTTTCGCGCAAGGTCTTAAATTGCCTGTAACCTTATCACTTAAAAGTTGGTGAACTCTTTTCTGACCCTGTTGAAATAGTTTAATGATCTCTTATTTTTCTACCTTTTGTTCGTATGCCTTAATTGACTCAGCTTTAGAGTGTAGGCGTTGTTTGAGTTCCTCTAATGCCCCATTAAATGTTTCTATTTTACTCTCTATTTCCTTTCAAGTTCATGATATTTATCCTTACTTTCAGTTCTTTCTTTGCCTTCCCTTTATAAAATTTTATGCTTTCGTAACATTTTAATGGATGGTTTGATTCCTCTTCGTCATCAAAGTTTACCTTTTTCTCTTGTTTGGTATGGTGTAATACCAACTTTCCTTGCTATACATATAGATGGCACACTCCTGTATGAGATTATTCATTCTAATTATAATTTTAATCTGGATTATGTCTAGTACATTGTTTACCCTTTCAACATGTTGCCTGAGTGATGTTCTATTAACTTTCTTGAACCTCGCTAATTCCACATCGAGACCCGTACTACTTGGTACAACAATACCATTTATGTTTCTTTCTTCTCTCTATCCGCTTTCTTGATGATCTCAGAAGCAGATCAAGGATTAGAACTCTCTTAGAAATTTTGTTCCATCAATGTTTCACCTACAGGCGCATTTTTATCTTCTGCTTCCCCAAGATCTGTATTCATTACTCGCCTTTCAATCTCATAGAGTTCTAATGCTGCTAAGTACTCGTGGAAGTTCGTCTTTTTCATCTTTTTACAGAGACTCGAGTATCTTGCTCTGTCAATACTTTCACATCTTTTCTGAGCGACGTGTCAGAAAAACGGTGATAAGGCGCAGGATAGTTATTCCAGACGGAGCTGACTGCACTATGTGATGATGCCACCCAGCGCATAATCCCACTACCTTCTTAAAATTTGACATCAAGCTCAGATGCGATAAGTGAGATTTCTCGCTGCAATTTTGGTAACGGCGAGTAGATTGCCTGTATCTCTTCAAAAAACTATCGAACATCAAATTTGAAGGGATACTAGAGAAAAGTGAAAAAGTCTCCCCCAGATTTTCACATTTTCACTTTTCTCTAGTATCCCTTCAAATTTGATATTTTTAATCCCTCTCTTCTCTATAGTACTATCTAACATGGAACACTCCATCAATTGAAGATACGGCATCACTCACAAAGAGTTGCAATCTGTGTTTCAGGCCATGTCATAGGATGATTTGAGGGAACATGCTGCGCAAACGTACTTCGACTCCGTTTTTTCACTCCTAGCATAAGAGATGCACCATCTGTTGTAGATACTACGACGTGATGCACCAGGTATTCTTTGTCAAATCCATGCCTTCTCAAGGATGAAAAAAGTAGCACAGACAGTATCAGCATCCTGTCTACTCAATTCAAAAATGTGGACAGATTCATGATATAATAAATCTGGGTTCAAGGCAATAGTTTCATAATGATTAGCAATATCTATATACCTTATGACTTACCTCTCTGAAATTATTCATACTCAACTATTTGCTCAGCCCCAGAGCCCCCGTACTCTTAAAAGATTCAGAAAGAAGGTGACACGCCCCCGAGGTCCCCCTAAGCATATCTGTGGTGCGTATGTATGTTTCCTTTTTGTCAATTTTGCAACAAAAGTTATGAAACACGTATTTCATAATCTCTGTTTGCAAGTAATAGATGATTAAGTGACTGTTGCTTTGCCTCATTACCTACATTTTCATGCTTTACAGCGATGATCACCAAGTCCTTTACTACCTGGTTAATTATTTCAATAACTGTTAAAAGATCATGGTCCAGAATCAAGGTCCAGGGTTATGCTTTTGAAGTTTATTAAAGAGGTTTGTTGAATGGACAGTTCCAAAGATTTACTTGACACATTTTATCCCTATATAAATCTACATATGCGCATGCGCAATCTGACGAATGTTCCAGAAAGTTTGTTGACAACATTGAAGTTAAGAGAATGGACATTGTCCTCTGCGTCAAGGCTTTTCCGATTGTTGATCTCGTAGTAGTTGTTACAACATTGCAAAACGATACACTGTAGAACTAGGTATTATTTTTCTCAGTTTGTTTCTGTTGGAGACATGGGGAAAGATTACTACGGTATTTTAGGTGTGCGGAAGGACTCATCATCGGAGGATATCAAGAAAGCGTACAGAAAATTGGCACTGAAGTATCATCCAGATAAAAACAAAGATCCAGGAGCCGAAGATAAGTTCAAGGAGATAGCTGAGGCATACGAGGTACTAACAGATCCGAAAAAGAAAGAAGTGTATGATATTTATGGAGAAGAAGGTTTACGAGGAGGAAGTGCAGGTTTTAGCGGAATGCCAGATGGATTTTCGTCATTCTCTTTCAATATCGATCCCAACCAAACGTTTCGAGATGTATTCGGAGACGAGGATCCTTTTCAAAGTAAGTTGACAACCAACAAACCAGATGGCTGTGAACTTACTTCCTGTTTACATGATACGGGTGTGTTAAATAGGCTTACACATTAATGAAGGACTATGGTCTTTGAACATATAGCACAGCTGTAATGTACCGGTATATAAGAAGCAAGACTAGCTTGCACTAGGACTGTTGCTACCTTAAGAAGTACTGGTTGACACGAAGAAGACTGAAGTGAAACTACGAATAATCAACACTACACTTGCAAGTAAAGACTTGTAGGCCCTATGAACGTGTGTGTCGGGGGGTATTTATACCAATTTTCTGCGGTTGTTTCTGAGCAGTCCTTACCGTACGTTATGTTATATGTTATGTAAAATTTTTATTCAAAGATATGTGTCATGTTTATGCAAACATGAAGACTTCCCTTCAAATACTGGGTATACGAGGCCAGGTGTAAAAGGGGAGGGGTGGGATGTACTAGCCAGGATTTTTAATGTAAGAGCTATTACCTTGGTATGGTTGTGTATACATAATACATTACTTCCAGAGGAAGCGTGACGTGAAACAATCAACAAAATGTAGGCAGTCTTGCAAATCACTTGCTGGTGCATGACAGTTTTACCTACTCAGTTATCCAATCTTCACACTTTACACTCTGTTAAGTCATACATCTATAAACTTCTTATGCTTAGCCCTGAAATGTAAGTTCAAACATAATCTTTGTTGAGCCCCTGGCTCTGCACAATTATGAATACCTAGCTGGATTATTTTCACAATTTCTCCCTGCTTCAGGGTTGGCCAAACCATTGTCCATGTGCTGTATGTGTGATGCAACCCACTTATTAGTTATAGAGTTGATTGTTTTTAAGTACATGCATAGTTTCTTTTCTACTTACTACAATATCCTTCAGCACTTCTAGCTACAATGTGATGTTAAGAACAGTGGTTTCTATTTATTAAGCACCAAAGTGTAGGGTTTTTATTTAGTAGTGTAGTTAAAATCAGATGTTGTCAAATTCAAATGTCACACTAATCAAAACATGACCAGTGGAGCTACAAGTTTTAAATCTATAGCTGCCAAAATCAAAGCCAATTATTGTATGTAGCATTATTTAACACCACTATCCCCACCCCAACATAAGTTGTTGTTTTCTAGAAGTAGATATCCATAATTTTGTATTCATCCTCATCCTTGCATTGGTAAACTCCAATAGGAGTCAACAATATAATAAGTTCTGTACTTTTATGTGAACTTGAACAGATAATATAATGCCACTCTTATATAATAAGATATTTAGAAAACCTTCCTAAATCAAAATTTGCAAAAGTAGTTCATAACATTTCCTGATATATGATATACTGAACATGAGTTTATCAAAAGCCCTGTCAACCAATTTCTTTTCACAAGAAATTGAATACATACATACACCTACATAGTTTCCAAGTGTAAGCTTTATTTGTTTCTGAGATACAGCAGTTCCCTCGCTGCTCATGCACATCTGCTGTAATCTGGCTGAAGTCTTTTGATAGACAACTGATATTATCCCATAATTTCTGGTAAGGTGTTGCAGGAACAATTGTTTCGTCTCGTTTACTAATGCCACTTTTTGATTATTAGCTACAAACAGTCCCTATTATTTGCAAGTATTTTCTTAAGATATTCCAAATGCATTTAAGGAAATCAATCTAGTAGCTTCATGTAAGGAAAACCATAAATTTCATAGATCTCTCCCCACCTGAGGGTTTGCCAAATCATGGCCTGTGTGCTGCATGTGTTATGCAGCCCACTTAGTAGCTACAGAGTTCACTACTTATCAGTTCATGCATAATTTGGTACCTTTCTCACCTCCTGAGCCCTCATCTACCACATTTACATCTTTATTTGATCAGTTTTAAATTCAGCACAAGAAATTTAATTTATCTTTCTCTTTTGGCAGACATATTTGAAAGCCTTGGAGGATTTGGATTTAATGGGTTTAGCAATTTTGGAAGGAGTAGAGGTCGTGGTAAACCAGGCCATACAACTACAACAATGGAGTTTGAGGATATAGGAGGGCATTTTATGCCAGGACAAAAAACAAAAGATCCTCCAATTCATCGTGATATTATGGTGTCGTATGATGAACTTTTTAAGGGAACATTGAAAAAAATGAAACTATCCAAACGTGTATTAACAGCAGATGGTCAGTCATCGACAGTAGAGGATAAAGTCTTAGAAATTCATGTAAAACGAGGATGGAAAGAAGGTACAAAAATAACCTTTCCAAAGGAGGGTGACCAAGCAAGAGGAAGAATTCCTGCAGATATTGTATTTCTGATTAAGGACAAGCCACACCCTTACTTCACCCGTGATAAAGACAATAACCTTGTATACACAGCAAAAATATCATTATGTACAGCTCTTACAGGGGGACAGATATCAGTCCCTACTATAGAAGGAGGCCAGACACAAATTTCTTTAAATGAAATAGTAAACCCAAATTCATCAAGAGTGCTAAAGGGTCAAGGACTGCCGTTACCAAAAAGTCCTGCAACAAGAGCAGATCTGATAATTAAGTTTGAGATAGAGTTTCCTAGTCACCTTCCGCAAGAGTCAAGAAGGACATTAGCAGGGCTTTTACCCAAATAGCCAAAATTTGAATGTTCAAGTATTAAAAATTATTTTAATTAGTTGGTGTCCTGTTTTGTTGTTTATTCAAGGTAGAACTATGATAGACTGTAGTGAGTCATTTTTATGTAAACAGATACCTTAATACCAGGTATGTTGCAGTTTTTCTATATATGGTCATCTTAAAGAAGCATGTTGGCCAGGATATTCAGGATATTTGTTAAGGCAGTGCATAAGTGTTCAACCCCCCCCCCCCCACACACACACACACACAAACTCACACACAAAAAGTTCATTGGCATTTATAAAAATTATTTATACTGACTTAAAGGATGGAATACCGTCTGTGGAGTTTAGGAATAGACTGGATATTGACAGCATATTAAACCATTTGAGAGTGCTGCAGTTTTGGTGGTTTAGACATGTAGAATGAGCTGATGACGAGAACTGGCTCAGCAAGTGTAAAACCTTGTTATTCCTGATACATTTAGAAAAGGAAGACCTTTCAAAAGTTGGGAACATAACAAAACGAATACTGAAACTGACGAATTGTACTGTTTGGAAACCTGCTATCAAGAACCCCCTTCCAACCCATGCTAGCATGCAACACGTGGTGATGATGTTGCAATTTTAAGTCTTTCTGGTTTCCTTCAAAACAGAGTATACGCCAGAACAAGGCAAAACTTAGACAATTTGATATGTTTCCCTCCCTGCAGCATATCCCTGGTCCTAGCACTGTTGGTAAGCAAGGCATTTGCACTTTCTCCTTATATAGGTCTCACAGTTTGACAGCAGCTCTTTGACAAAAGCAGCACATTGCACAGCACATAGGAAAGTGTATACGCTTCGAGTTGGGGGTCCAACGTGCGTCATCGTTTCGTTTCAAAGATGGGGTTGGGGTGGTGTCAAAACTGTCAAAATTGACTGTTTGTACTTTTTGAATGATTGCAACAGGCTCCTGTAGCACTAGCTGACTCAAAGAAGGAAATTCATATGAGATATTGTACCAATTTTCTCATCTTACAATCATTTAACATACAGAAACAATCTACTACTCAATAAAACATATATTTACAAATCCACTCACAAAAATTTTGTCTATCGATAGTTCTCTGCGATTCCTTCAAGAATCTTTAACTTATCGTGAATTAAGGTAGCAACGTCCTTTCGAATCTTTCGTACATTCAAATTACCATCCGTGGACACAGCATCGAGCTGCAGTAGGCACCTAGTGAGCATCTCTTCAATATACAAGTATTCCTTATGTTGCCTACTTCCCTGGAAGGTGTCTATTCTAGAAGCAATGTCTTTAGCTTCGTCAGAGATTCTTGACAGAGTTTCAAACTTAGCCTCCACTTCAGACGTTTCGGTTGAATTTGCAAGCTCACATTCTTGTTGATGTTCTTCAGTTGTTGCCAGTGACTCGTCTTGTGTTTCTAAAGCTACACCAATGCCATCAGATTTGTCTTCAACTTGGTCATATGTAGCTTGTTTAGCTTCGTTCACATCTTCGGTTGATCTGTCATTTAAACTCATATCACCAGCTTCACTTTCGTAGGCTGCATTACTGGAATGACATTGGCTGCGGTAGCATTCCTCTTCTATTTCTGGTTGCCCGTCTACTAAATTAGACATTTGATCCCTATACTCATCTTGATGAGACAGATCGTCAGAAGAAGCTTCTGCGTTGTTGGACTTGTAACTCGTTTCCTCTTTTCTTGTCGCTTGAGTTTGACTTATCGCCGTGGGTGTAGAGGCTCTCTGCTGTCGATAGCCATTATCCAGTTGACACGATCTATGTATCGGTAGTCGAAGTTCATGTCCTCTTCCAGTGCTACTTGCCATAGATGTACGTGGTTCTTTTCGTTGCTGGTGCAAGTCGTCCATTTGCCATGTTCTGTATATAGGTACTTGAAAGTTTAAATTCCTGGTACGATTCATCGCCCTTGGTGATGGTGTTCTAGGTCTCTGTTGCTGAAAACTCTCCGTTGGCCTTGCTCTATAAATCGGTATATGATACTCCTGATACGGATTGTGATGTGGTTGCCACATTCTCCGATCCCAAAAGTTATCTCCTGGCCAGAACTCGTATGGAATTATCATCTTCGATCCCGTTTTACTTAAAAACTTAACTGGTACGTTCTGTTACGTTTTCCTAATTTGCTGTGGCTCATCCACAACAGCATATTTATTTGAGTTCAGTCGACTGTTCTGGAATTTCCACGAATGGCCTAGAACTTTCTCAATAGAATTCCATGCTATTGTTTTATGCTAGCCAATAGTGTTGTAAGAATTTACCGACATCAAGTTCCATTGGTTACGTGAAACAATAGCTTTCGTGCTGTGGTTTCGCAGAACACGAAAACCCAGCTTGAAAATCGGGAACAATAGAGGAGGGGTTGTATGGGAGAACGCAGGAATTTCAAAGACACAAATCCTTAGATATTGATTTCATTTAATCTATTGTGATTTTTTTATTTTTGAGACGATTCAAGACTCGAAGTATTGGCAACATTTCTAAACAACGCAATACTTTTGGAAGCCAAAATTCTCTGAATTGGGATTTAATCGTTTTGTGGCATGGCAAGAAAGTATGATAGATCACTTCTGACAGAACATCGAAACGTTTAGTTTAACGGTAAGCTAAAACTTCAGATTTGGCGGATATTTTCCATAGGCCATGCACAGGTTTGGAGACAGTAACTTTAGACCCAAAATAATACCATAACTACTCAACCTTTCACCTACTACACTGTTTTTTGGTATAGGTATTACATAACTGAGAGATCGACGTCTTGATTCTTAAAGTATTCTTACGTGATTCTTTTTAGTTTTGTATAATCAGCTTCAATAATTCTAAAAAAAAGCGATTATTGATCATTTTAGTAGTAATCAACCTCACTGATCCTAAAATACATGATTCTTGAAATAAAATCGATAAAAATTATATCCATTCATTTGGCTTTGATTGACATAGGCATACAGCATCACTGAATATCAAAATCTCAAAGATTTTAAAGAAAATCACGGATACATGAGTTATGGCAGACCGATTAATTATTTGGGATCCTTGGAAAATCATGAGTAGAAAACAAAAAGCAATGACATGAAACAAGAATGTTGTGCATGCGGAGGGAAAGTGAAAGGTCACAATATTGAACAGTAATAAATTGCGGAAAAATCTTCTATTTTTCTTACCTCTGCCCTCAGGGGTGTAGGAAGCATCTCAAAATTGGGGGGGGGGGGCGGCGGCGAAAAACCAGTCAAAGGACACTTTTGCTTATTGCAAAATCTTAGAGGGGCACTTGCCCCCCGGTTCCTACGTCCCTGGTTGCCCGAGTAGTAAGAACGTCAACGGTCGAATTCGAGAGGCGCTTCTTACCGACACCGAGATATTAGCTTTCAAATCTCCCTAAAAAAACCTTATTTGATGCTGGATAATCAAATTTCTGATTCAGGCAAAATTAACAGATTTTTGACCAGAGGTTTCTGGTCAGAGATTCCAACAATTGTAGTTTAACCACTGTGTAGACTACAGGTATAGTATATTTGGAAACAGATTAATTTAGGATTGTCTTTAAATACCTGCTGTCAAATTTTGTGACGTCATCCATTTCCCTCTGCATTTTCAAACGAATCGATGTAAAGCCAGATAAAACAACACACTTTTACCTTATCAATACCACCCTCTCCAATATAATCCTCGGAATCATCAATTTTTTTCTACACAGTATTTTTGCAAATGGTCATTGAAGTAGAGCCTACATCATCACACCAATATGCCACCCACTTTCATAAAGTACTTTCATCTAACGTCGTCATCCTCACACTCGTCACAGTTGCCAACTCGTCACAATCATTTCTGTGGACTTCCGCAAACCAAGTACCTCTAACGTGCGAGACAGCGTGCTACAATTTCGGACGATGAAATATGAAAATTTCCCTAACCCCCGTTCCAAAATATTGTTCAGTTTGAAAACGAGCATTTTGGGCACTTGTTTGTCAGACCTCTCTGCTGCTAAGCGTAAAAGTCCAGATAACAAATAATACCAGACCTCGACACCCCTTTCACGTGGCAAGTGTCTTGCGTGATTTGTTTCATTTTCACCGAAATTTAGTAAAAGTTTAACTTCTATTTGTCCAGGATTGTAGCAATTTACACCACGGCCCCTTTCGTCTTAGCTGTGATGACTTGGGGATGTCATCGTATTTTCATGCTTCATTGATAATGTCGTTACACACATGAGCAATCCGAGTGTGATTGTGAATAATCCTTACGTAATATTTAAGTTTTCAACGCTTTTCAGGCTCGTGATTCTTATACAAAGAGTTCTTACTTAAAAAGCACACTGCAAGCCACATAGAAGACAGACTTTTAGGTATGCTTCTGATAGAAAATCGAATACTTCGTTACTACATACCATCAGATGTAAACCAAGAAGAATTACTTTTGACTTTATATTAACAATTTATTTGGATTAACAGAGCCCTTGCATTCAGTATAGGGCGTCAGATTTTGGTACTGAAAGATTACCACAGACATCAAAGTGGTCTGCACCTATGGTTCTACGGACTCAAGATGTACTGGTTGAAATGTTTTGATCAAATCATCTGGAACCTTCCTCGTGCATTTGCCATTCAAGGCTGTTTTGCTAGGTTTAAAAATAGAAAGCATGATATATTTGAAATGTTGCAACTGGCATAAAACGACAACTGTTTAATTTCTGCTGTTCTTCAAAAATAGAAAAGGAAATCCTAGCTTGTAATTGACAGAGCAAGAGCAAAAGGTTTCCTGATAAGACAATTTAGTGAGAAACTTGATTGTGAAAATTTCAATGGAAATAAGGCAACGTTAGAAAAATAGATTTAGGCAACATAATGATAATAATTTTTATTGGCAATATAATAGTTTATATAGGCAACATGATAATAATTTACATGGGCAACATAATAATAATATACATAGGCAACATAATAATAATTTACATTGTCAACATAATAATAATTTACATGGGCAACACAATAATTATATAAATAGGCAACATAATAATAACTTACATGTCAACATAATAATAATTTACACTAGTAACACAATAATTATTTCAGCCTTCTGCCTGTTGTAAGCAAGGTATTTGAGAGGTTGATTGATATGGAACTGGTGGCTTACCTTGAGAGGATAGGCCTTTTCTCAGATGTACAGTATGGTTTTCGTTCCTCTAGATCACGGGTCCTCAAAGTGATCAGTATCGACCCCCAGGGGTCGATGAATAACCAGGGGGTCAAAACAGGGTCGATGAATAATCAGGGGGTCGGTGAATGTTTACTGCTTTAGTAGAAGGGACCATATAATTACATATTTAATCCTACCTACGTCGCTCTAGCTGTGCAGTGTAGTTCAGTGTATTCATTTTAACTTGGTTGAATATTGTGTGTAATAGACATAATGAAGTTACTGCTAAAATGAAATGTCGACAGTATTTTCAGGAATATTTGAAATATGGATTGATTATTTTAATAACCGATGACACCATGCCGTTGTGTCATCGGAAAGGCGCATACAATTGGTGAGGAAATCAAAATTCCAGTCATTAAATAAGTTATAGAAACTGTTATGAAGAACGATTCTCTCCCTTTTCTGAAGAAATTTGCCACTAAGTAACAGTACAGTACAAAGGAGAATTGATGAAATAACAGATGATATGGAAGAAACCTTCGGGATAGTAAGTTATCTGTCCAACTCAATGAGTCTACTTTTGGCAGTTCTAATCTTCTCATGGCCTATGTTAGGTATTGCTGTCCATGTCAGAAGGACATTATTGCTGACTTTTTGTTTGCCAATTACCTCACTATTGATGCAAAAGGTGAGATGATTTTAGGATGTTTGCAGCAGTATTTTGAAAAGCACAACATACCTCTCAGTAATGTTACTGCAGTGGCTACTGATGGTGCACCAGCAATGTTTGGTCAGTACAGAGAATTTCAAGTAACTCAAAGAAAAGTTGGCAGCACAGGTAACATCTTGTAGCCAAGAAACTCAGTGGTGAACTGCATGATGTCATGAAAGTGTGCATCAGGGCAATTAACAAAATCAAGGCAAATCCACTTAACTCACGGTTGTTTGCACCGTTGCGCGAAGAGAATGATGACAATTATTCCTGCACACTGAGGTAAGGTGGCTGTCTAGAGGTCACAGCTTGCAAAGGCTTGTTGACTCGTGCAACACAACTCTTCAGTTCTTGACAGATGTGAACCGATCTTTATGTGAAGAGTTGAAAAATGTAAAAAGGCCTTATTCTATCTGGAAAAGAGATTCCTCCAGCGTAAAGATTTTACCATCATTCAAGCCAGAACTGTTCTACTGGGATTCCAAAGCAAGCTAAACTTGTTTAGATCTCCACGTGTGCGTAGAGATTTTCATTATTTTTCAAACTTACAACAGATACAAAGTAAAAGCGTTTTTGATGGTGACCTAGAAATATACATGACTCATCTGGAGAATTTAAGACTTTAAATTGTGCTTTAAAGACCTGCAAAAAATGATTGTGCCTGAATGGATCTTAACGCCACTCAATGTTGGAATGAAAATACAGACATTGCTTTACACCTGCAGGAAGAATTCACTGAGGACCTGGAAGTCAGTGCCTTGTTCAGAAAAAAGGTCTCTGTAAATTTTGGTTATACGAGAACAACGTTGCTAAATAATCTCAGCCTTGTGCAGTTGTTGAGCCATTTTCACTTGCTTTCCCAAGTTCATACATGGTTAAAGCTGGTTTCAATCATGCAAGCGCAGTCTTAAAACAGAGGAGCAGACTAAGCTTAGCACAACAAGGCGACCTACGGCTGAAGGGCACCAACCTGCATCCTAATATCAGCACCCTTGTTGGAGCCCACCAGGCACATTCTTCTCATTAATGATTTCAACAGTGAAAGAAGAAAAGATATGTTGCACTGACGATTAATTTTCATGTGCTTGTACACATCGACATAATTTCTTGCTGTGTGATACCTCTTTATCACACTTCATAGCTACTACTACCAACTTACTACAGCTACTACTTCCACTACTACTACTACTACTACTACTACTACTACTACTACTACTACTACTACTACTACTAAAACTACTACTACTACTAC
>JAAAKL020008007.1:0-16329 GCA_010016065.2 Carybdea cf. marsupialis auct. non (Linnaeus, 1758)
AGTTCTGGTGAAGGCATCATAACCTTTGCAGCATTAAGAGCGATTTTCTATTTCTATTGACATCCAAAAGAAAGTCAAGAACCCATTCCTAGGATCTGATATAGACGAGTCCTTCATCTACCATAAACACAGTATGAGATTGAGTTGGTGTTATACACGGTCTTGCGTTCTTGACCATCCTGATTTCAGCCTCGGCCTATACTATTTTAACCAATAAGAGGCTAGAATGTTCAAGCCCATTCATATTTGCGTTATAATTATTACACCACACGATTACAATTACAAAAAATTAGGAAAGATTGACAAACCCTCGTAAATTACGTATACGTTACATTGGCCAATTCACTAATTTGCTGAGTCTAACCTTAGCATAGCTTTATTTTCATGTAATTAAGTCATGAATATCAACGAGTGAATTGCATGCAAACATTCCTTGTTGCACCACATCTACTAGCTCTGTGAATAAAACAAATAAATGAGTTCTAACCACGGCAATTTGTTCCATTTCCTGAGTATCCAGGTTTGCATCGGCACTTGTAACCTCCTACCATGTTGATACATTCAGCAGTGATGTTGCAGGTATTGTTGTATGTTACACATTCGTTTATATCTAGAGAACAGAATATAAATGCTATTAGGAAAGGAGTTGCTAATATTTTAGGATTATTATTTCAAACAATGATTGGTTTATAAATATAATATATTGCATGAGGAAAATTTGTAGAATGTGTGGTGTTTCTAATTACCGTGAGTGAATAGAGAACATGCTATTACTAAGCTGTGGAGAAAGAAATGAGTTGGAAGCCCTTTACCCCTTATGGATCAACCTCACTCACTTTATGCATTGTTGGGAGGCTGTAAAGTAACAATGAATGGTCATCAAACGGTGTATTTTAGAGTGGCTTTAACGGAATCCTATTTAGTAGCCAGTACGTGATTCTTGCTTTTTTTGAGTAAAACAACACGTCTAAACTGATCAAGTCATTTGGTTCTGAATTTCCTCAGGTACTGCTTTCTTGAAATAAAACTCTCCTACAAAGTTTACTATGATTGATATGAGTTACCCTGTATTACGTTATATCAAACTTATTAATCAGAAATACGACGAGCACTTTGTGGGTGCTCTTCATGGATGCTCGAAAAATCGATATGTTGGCAGTGCTGCCTATTGGCTCATAATTGATAGGGGATCCACGCCGATTCCCATTTCATGGTTTCAAATGTAGATATGTAAATAAATAGAGTCAAGAAATGCACTTTACTTTCTTTATATTTCAGCTGGAATGATGGAGTACCCTTTCATACCGGGACAGGCAGTAAACGTGCATGCATCATCTAATCACTGAATTTAGTTCCCATGCACAACATGCACAACACGCATCATATTTTTGGTCTGCTTAAACCGATTTGATTAAATTCTAACGGATGTGTGTACAATAATCTTTACAAATTCTTTCGTTCTGGGCAAATAAAAATCTAATGATAAAAGTTCCTCCAAAAGCAAAAACTGTTTGCGTCGCTTTCTAATGTGTCGTAGTAGTAATATGTAGTAAAGACGATGCCATTTTCTTAATCATTTCTTCTATAATTTGCACATACGTTATGTACTACTTTTGCTCTTCATGTCGTTGTTATGTTATATTTTGTCACTAGTTTTACCCAAATATCAGATCACTTCCGTATGTGTTAATTCATGACTGAAGAAAACGTTCTCAGAGATCACGGCAAGGTAAGTAAGCAAGTAACTAACTAACTAAGAAAGTAAATAAGTGAACTTTCAATTGGTAGGAAAATGCTTAACTTGTTTCCTTTAGGTCTTTCTATGACAAATTCCAACTGATTAAAGGCCAATCAAATACGATAGCATATTCTCATACTAAGACAGATATTTTTCTTCAACAACATATTGGGTGCTCGAGCTTTTACGTTATTGTAAAAATAAGTTCCACTTCAAAGATAAAAATTCTTAAAAATATAACAATTGATACCGCTGCAACTAAATCCGTTGCCTTGAAACCCTCCATTGCACGAACAAGTGTAAGATCCATTGACATTATGGCATGTAGCATCCTTATGGCATCTATGCATCTTATTGGTACATTCATTGATATCTAATGAAGAGAGAATACACAGAAAAAAAGCAAATTTAAAATGAGTGATGAAGAAACAAAATTACTATCTTAATGGAAAACAAATGTCAGCGTTCTATTATGAATTAATAGCTTATGTATAACAGCAAAGAAATTCGTTTATCGTACAGATGAATAGTATAGAATAACTTTGTGGATATTTTTTAAATTGTCAAATGTGAAAGTAAGAAAAAACAAGGTCTCAAGTGCACATGTACAGTTTCTGTCCTTAAGTTGTCAGATGAGAATATATTGTTTGTGGTATCAGATTGTTTTCACTTGAAACACATTGTGCTCATATTTCTTAACTACCTCTTGTCGTTGACTGTGTCTAACATGGACGCAGGTTATGGACCATGGGATTACTTTGCGGACCTCGATAGAATCATAGAATCCAAGGCTGCAAATTACTTAATTACTCAAAAAGACCAATTCCACTTTATAAGTGCTGACTTATGATTAATTCCTGTATTCCGGTTTACGTAAAATTCGCTGTGTCAGCGAGTTATAAGTCCTAGCAGAATTACCTTTTAATCATGTCCTTTTGAGACTGAGCTGTGATGTAGTGATCATACTTTACCTCCTGTACTACAGACATTAAGAATGATACTCGCTATTTGATGTAGGCACCCTATAATATTCTGACCCATCCATAGAATAAAAATAAATTTAAATCGGCATAAACAAAACGTTGCGTCAAATATTTCGATTTAACATCATCTATCATTATTTGACTTAATTTGAGAGCTGCTATGCTCAGTACTAATTATGCACGTTTCCTTACCGCTACAAACTGTGCCATTTCCAGCCCAGCCTGCATTACACACGCATTTGTAGCCAGGACCATTATCTGTACACACTGCATTTTTGTCGCAAACTATGTTCTGAGTAACGCACTCCTTGATATCTACAGGGAAAAATAAAAAAAACAATATATAGGCAGAGTGAAATAGCAATTTTTTACAATAATAATATAGAATAAAAACAAATTAGTACTTTCACGTCTTCACACGAACTAGAACGGATTCCTTCCTGATTTCCAATGGTTAAGTGCAAGGCAAAATGGGACTGGTGTGTGAGTGGATATGTGTGAGTCGAAGGTTGTCCATATGGGTGCCAATCTGAGCGCATCTATATGTGTGTCGTTATAGCTATATTCTTGTTTACTGTTGTACGCCTACAAATGTTTATTTACAGCTTTGTGGCCATTTGACTCAGTAGTACTGACATTGTGTGTCTTCTGTTTGTATGTGTGCCAGGAATTATATAGAGTAGGAAAACTTTTACATCACATGCAGAATTCAAGCAGTGATGTAGTATTAAAACATCAGTATGTTTGGGTATAAAGCAGAGCCTGGTCTTTAGGAGGTTTGGAAATGGCTTCCGCGGAGAACTTAAGCTTATACAGCCCAGTTCGGACTGGCTGCCGATTTCATGAATAATTTTAATTTACAGATATTTGTCATTGACCTACTAAATGAGACTTTGCCTTAGGAAAAAAAATTTCTATGTTGAACTAGAAAATCTGAAGTAAGATGTACATTTTAACAAGACTCCATCATTAAAGGGAGCTGCGCACCTCAACAGTTTCAATGTTTCTAACGGGGGGCTTGTACTCCCTGATCCCCCTCCCCTAGGACTACAACTCTGAGTGCCATGAGTCGCAAGCTAAACGTCCTCTGCTTATCTCAAGAATTATTCTCCTGACCAACTGCAGCAACCTTCCAGGAGTATCAGTTTAAGCAGCACAAGAAATGCAGAGTTTAATCAATGATCTCTAAAAAGACTGGATCGAGCTTCCCATTGCTTCCGAACAGCGAGAAAGTGTTGTCACGAATACTGGTCCCCAGAAGTTAAAATAGCCGGGCAAGGTCCGCCATGTTACGTACCATTGTTTATAAGCTTAGCATTATGGGGACTGAAATGGCGCTCATCGACTGACTTCACTTTGAGACAGAGGATGCTCGATCCAGCGTTTCGTAGAGATCAGTGGGTTTAGTAGAGTGATGGCCTCGGCAGAGGATGTTATGGGTCATCTATTAAATAACACATAGGTAACGACGAGACTTTACAATCAGATGGATACTAGTTAGTCTTACAATGTTAATTTTAACTTGTAAATTACGTTCACGGCTACTTACTATCGCAAACTTTCTTCCCGTCTCCTTTATATCCTGTAGCGCACTGGCATGAAAAGCCTCCTGGTAAATTACTACAGACAGCATTTTGGTGACAATCGTGTTTACCAGTCGTGCATTCGTTGACGTCTAAAAATATGAATCCATGCATTAGTTTTGAGTTTTCAATAGACAAAATGACGTACTATTTGTCATTAGTTTATGTCTTAGAGGACAGAAAATTGGCAACGCCATATATCTCATTGGGTCCATTTTATACAGTATAGAAAACAGGAGTTATTGTGAAATCACTGCCAATAAACCGAGGAAGAACACTATTGCCTGCACACAAACTAGCACATGGATCTAGAAATCTAACTATAGTGTAATAATCATATCTCCCACGATCAGTTGGTAGAATCGACATTGACAAATTATTATGTAGAGTAACTGTTTCCAATAGCCCTCGTACCCTAATCGTGCTAGTTATTCAGAGAATAATCTTGTTTGCTTTTTGTTGAATATCGATATTGCGAAGCTTTTGGACAACATTAACTACTCATTCTATATCAAGATGTTTTGAGTATAGGCTGTAGCACAATTTAGAGGACAAAACTACAGAACAGGGATGCTTTTTTTAGGTATCTGCTTGTACTCATGAGAGTCAGTTTATGAAACATTCATTATCGCAGAAGGATGGAAACTGATAGTAAAGTTGCGTTTTCCTCACCAACTCGATTTGAAGTTTTTTCACCACTGAACCGTAACCTAACAATGATCAAATTAAATATCGGAAGAGCAACCTATTCCCTCAGTGCAGGGGCAGGGGAAGGTAAAGCAGACGGAGGGCCAAGTAGGCTGGGTTCAAATTAACTTTTTCATGTTCCATAGTATGCAGAAGCAAAATCTGTTGTGGTTCTCAATATGCATATTTTGCTGTGAATGTGACACAATGTCTGTCGCAATCAATTCCAATTTGATAAAGCTAAAAAGTGGTAACGGAAAAAAAATGAGATTTTGCAAAATCTTGGGAGGGTATGACCCCCCGCTGCCCCCTGTTCCCCCGTCTTTGCAGTGTATGTTTTTGCTAAATAGTTTAAGTAAGAGTTTACACTTTTGAAGATCATGTTACCGACAAAACCATGATAAAATATCACAAATAGCAGTTCCTAGCTTACC
This sequence comes from Carybdea cf. marsupialis auct. non (Linnaeus, 1758), assembly GCA_010016065.2. Lineage (NCBI taxonomy): Eukaryota > Metazoa > Cnidaria > Cubozoa > Carybdeida > Carybdeidae > Carybdea > Carybdea cf. marsupialis auct. non (Linnaeus, 1758). Next base: position 5,426 of record JAAAKL020008007.1, read on the forward strand.
TGTACAATTGGCACTGTCCCCTTCGAATCCTTGCCTGCAAGTGCACGAGAATGACCCAGGAGTATTTTGACATTCCGCATCAACGGCACATGTGTGGTTACCATAGAAACATTCATCCACGTCTACCAAAGAAGCCAAACATGTCAATAAAGTCAAAATATTGTCGATTATCAAAAATATCAATGGTTGTGTAACAGAAAATGATACCATTTATTGCATCTGTGTAGTGGGAGAACGTCTTCAGTACAAGTTTGGTACAACTCGGAAACTGAGGCAGATACATTCAGTAGGCCCTACTGTGAATGCGAGAACGGAAGTACAGTTAATCTTCCCTAGGTGCATAACTGATGTTTTGATGGTTTAATGTATGATGAAAGAACGAGAAGTTCAAACAAGACTTATAGTATATTTACTGAATCCTATGACACTTTCAAGGCTATTTACGGACACTGCATAACATAGTTGAACGAGAATACAAACTGAATAATTGTAAACAGAACATTTAAGTCAGAGTCAGGCATCACCTGTTTTACTCTTTGATCTTTTGGATACAATTTGGTAAATGTATATTGTATTGTACTGGTATCATCATACGTATGCAACTGACGTTCATACCCCCCTCTATCATTTTATCGTGTACACCTATGACAATAACGTTAAATTTGTTTCCAAACACCTTTTCTTGGAAAACCTAAAGTGGAAGCCCGCACACATCTCTTGAGACATTGTTGCCTCTTCTCTGGTTTTATAACGTGAATATAGTGCTATTGTACTTCAAATATTTTTTGGAATTGGTCAATGTCTATTTGATGCAGCCTTTGTAAGGGTAAAGATTAGAAAAGATCACCCAATCGATTTAGACTGAGGATCAGAACTGAATTTAAAACTAATGTTAGAAGAGCATAAATCATAATATCTTAATCAGTGGTCATTTACATTAAACTCAAACTTACCAAATATTTGTATTTTTATCATATTTGAAGTCACAGAGTATCCAAGATAGCTGGCTTTACAGTAATACTCTCCAGAGTCATCTAGAGTACCATTGATTTCTAACAATCCTGGTTTATTTGTATTGATAACCTTTAGAATACGCAGGGAAACAAAAAAAATTCTTTAAATGTTATCTTCAATTAAAAACTAATCTCGACACTCTGTAGAAACCAATTTGCCAAAACCGACTGTCGTCACACAGTTAACTATCTTACTTGAAAATCAAACTAAAAAATCTTCGAAATCTTTGCAGTCGTATTTATTTAGGCATCGTACAAGAAGCCAAAATGCAGAAGTGCGATTATTACTCTCGCGTGCCTAATTGTAGCAGGGTAGTGGTGCTAAAAAACAAAAAAACCGGAAGGGTCACAGTAAACAGGGTCATCGTGAAAATGAAAACTACTTGTTTAAGGGGGGGGGGGGCGAAAAATAAAGGGGGCTAATTTGTGTTTACTTCGAAATTTCACTTCCATTTATGATTTATTCAAAGTTGAATTTAAATCAAATGGTCGTAAGAGCACACGATGTAAAAATACTTTGGAGAATAAGTACACGTTCTAAAGACACTCACCGTCTAGTTTAATTTGTTTACTAATAATGGGGGGTCTTAATAAGAAGGGGCTAGTAGTCCCGCAAAATTTCTTTATTGGGGGTCATAATAAAATGAAATAGGTAACGAAAGTAAATAGAATTTACCACACACACCCCTTTACGATTAGGCAGGCGAGAGCAGCGATATAGAGGCCTTCATATCACTGGGCGAGAGTACTTTCACGAGTTCAACAATTTCGTCTGGCAAACTTTGTAGAAGAGTCTGATCTCCTTTCTCAAAGTTCTAATAATCTTTTAAAGTAAAATGTGACAAGTATGAATTAGAGCCATTTAAAAGTAGCAGTCTTGTAGACAGTTCCCAGACATTATGCAAATTATTTGTCTAGTGATTCTGAATAGAAATTGCATGGTAGACATTCAAGTTAATATATGCAGTAATCGTATTTCAGGATGGATCATTTCAAATCATTTAGAGTCTGCCTTGATATGCCTATTCATTATCATGGCTTAAAGTTGATCCGAGACATATGGATGAACTTGTTACATGTTTCCAATGATATTTAAAAATAATAATTATGTATCAGTCTACGTCTATCAATATTTATCAAATTGCCCTCTCATACTAATGTAGTTCACGTCCACTTCACCTAATATACAAGCTACATGTACAGAATGTCTTAAGGTAACGTATGGTTGGACTATTTTGCGTTCCATTTTTATGATCAAAGATTATCAAAAAGCTATATAGTTGAGAGGAGAATAATTTTTGTTTGTTTTGTTGTTTTACACAGTGTGTGTATAAGTAATTATGTTTTTTACTTCAAATCTCTGGTTGGTAATACATCATCATCATATATCATCAATTTTATTTCCTAAGCTGCTTTTAAGTTGCCAATGCGGAGGGAAAGTGATGACGTCGCAAATCAAAAGTTTTGGAAATAGGACGATTTGACCCCAGATATCGAAAGGCAACCCTGGAATAGGCTGTTTTCCAAAATAACTGACCTTTAGTGTATATAGTGTTTAAACTAGAGGCGTTTGAATCTCAAAAATCTCTGGTCAGAACTCTGTTAATATTCCTTGGATCCTTACGCTAGGATCCAGCATCAAATAACAAAGTTTTGTTAGAGAGATTTAAAACTTTGAAAGCTGATATCTCGATATTGGGAAAGAGCACAATTGTCAATTTTGGCCTATGACGTTCTTGCTAACAGGGCAACCTGAAAATAAAGGATTTTTTCCATAATTCAAACCTTTTCAGAATCGTGACGTCACACTTTCCCTCCGCATACTAGTGCAATGTCACTTAAAGTTGCTTAATTATCATCAGGTTATACTGTCTCAATCTGCGATAATGCGCATGTCATGAATGGGGTGCCTCCAGAAATTTTAACTGTGCGTTAGGGCGCTGAAGGCTAACTTTTGCACACCTTGGCGACACGTATTTATCATCTTGCTACCCTATTCCTTCTCTACCTCGTCCTTTTTGCTATCAATCGTACCTTGAGACAAATCTTAGCAAATTAAGATCATCGATCTTAAATCAGATTGTTTTACACATAGATCATTATACTCTGCCATACAAATAGAATTTAAGCTTCGATTATCAACAATATGTTCAAAGTGTAGTCGTTGAAAGGAGCTCTTGGATTATAGTGTAGTCCAGAAGTTGGCCTATGTCATCAGCCTCATGACGTGGTTATGAAATATCAAGTGAGCTCTGCATAGTAGAGATGTCTATTTCGTTCAGTTCTAGCACAACAGACAAAATATACTTATTGGAGGATTCTACTTTGAGCTTGTTCTTCCTTTCAAACGTGTCAGATTTCCCAGACTGGGCCTTTGTCGTACAGCTGCTCCATCGTCTTTCTAACAAATATCATGTAACCAAGGTAGAAAACATCCTGAAGCTAGAAGAAAAGAGCACTTGAGTTATTTATTTAACATGCCAAACCTAACAAAGTATACTGAAGTCTGTACCTTTCCTTAATGTTATGCCTATGTTAAGATATGAAACTGAATAGGACGTATGTCTTGAAATCTTGTTCAGTAAAGATTTATAGCTTAAGGTTATAAAAATGCTCGATAATCATTACCTTTCCATTTTTCCACCATGTGTAATTAGCGACGCCATCTGCAAAAGCATTGCACACCCAGCTTCTCTTTTGACCAACAACTGCACTTGCTATGTATGCAGGGGATATTGGACTTGGCATTTTTGGACCAGGATCAAGGCAATCAGACGTTCCAAAAGTACCTAATTATCATATCAACATAACAGGTGCATTAAAACTTGGAATTTTCATTAGACACTTAGGGTAAAAAATTATCATTTTGAATTAGACGAGTTAAATATCAAAAGCTAGGCCGAGAAAAATTATCTAAAAGAGGAGAAAAGGTCACGTTTTCAAATTCAAATTGATGTGACACTTGGGTAAATGTGCTTCAAAATTTCAAAGTCGATACAATTCTATAGTATAAATCAGTTGGGATATGGATAACTCGATGGTACTTTGGGAGAACAGATTGTAAGTAGAGGCGTGTGGACTTCAAACTGCCACACTCCATCCAGAAAGATCTCCAAAGGCAGATAAAGTGGTATAAGTTTTTTTGAAAAGTTTTTTAAAAATGATCTTGATATGCAATTTAAATGGAAATCGTCGAGCATAGATAGAAGTGTATACCCTCACTTACGGAGATACAAGATATTTCATATTTTGCGAGAGAAACATTTTCAAAGGAGTAATAATCGACCATTCACGTGCCGTAAAGTGAGAGGGATGCTTCCCTTAGTATTTATGGTCTCTACCTTGTATTTTTGAAAGTAGAAACTTTATATTCACCTCAATCAACAAGTTCTTCCAGCTGGAATGTTAACATGGGTTAATGAAGTGTAGCAATTATTCTAATAATAGCCATAAGATATCGCCCCAAAATGTTGAAAAAGGCCTAGTTTTAACTCAGACAGTGCTCTAGGGAAGGTTATCAATTATCATTCAGCGGAAAATTTAAATTCACCATAACCTCGTTATACGTAGGGCTTTATTCTCCACGTGGAGGGTAAATTTGTCATTTTGTGTTGTGGGCAAGGATTGAAAGAAAACGTTCAGTTAATATAAACGTCTTAATAACTTAACAAGATTTTAGCCAGACGAGTTGGCTCTAAAACAGAATTGTTTACTGTAATACACTGTGCAAGCTGAGAATCTCAGGAAATAAGGTACTTACTTATGAAGAGGACTGACAATGAGCTGCCGGCAGAAATAATAACGTTATCGTTTTGTTGGCCCAGTTGAACCATTACTCCCAGTGTTGTCCATTTCTCCAAAAATACTGCTGCAGTCAAAGAAATTGTAAAGGCTTCTCCATTGAAAACAGTACGTTTTGTTCCAAGTTCTCTCTTCAAGGTTCCGGTCTCTGAGGTTATAATCCTCATTGACACATCTGTTTGTCTAGAAGAAAAATTTGCAGGTATACTTTGACCATAATTGTTGCCAAAAATGTAATTAGTAACAGTGTGTAACAGGAGAGTTAGTTGACATAAAACTTTGTTTATTAGATTAAAAGTAAAATTGAATGTTATGACATCAAAATTGCATGTGGCGCTCCTCAAGAAAAAGAAACCATTTTGAGAGGCACAGAAACATGTTCAAAACTAGACATCCAACGGCTCTGTGATCTACTGAAGGGCCAAGTCGCTTTAAACGTTAGCAACTGCCATGATGTTATAACAAGATACTAAAGTTGTTACAGTGAGTTTATGATGGCCTTAAAGATAGAAATTAATACTAATTTTGTATTGAATTTTGAAATCTGAAACTACTTTAGTGTTTTCTGAGACTGGTCAAGGATTTTAGCCTTTAGAACGTGTATGGATATGAGAAAGTACATTACATTCAAAACCTGCCGGGGACTGAAGATGGTATAATCGAAAGGTGTCACTCTTGGCAAATGTCAAACTGTTCTCCGGTAAAGAAGGCTGACATTTTACCTACTCTCTAAGAAAACAATGCTACGAAACCGAAGTCGACATAGATCAAGAAGAAAGGTTACAATGAAATGTATGTAAAATTTTAAAAATTACTTACGCCTACCATGTTTCTTCCCGACGTACTGTGATTTTGCGTTGGGGGAGAAAATGGCTAAAAGCTACAGGGTATTCAAACGACATCATATCAATTCTTTCGCCCATTTAAAGCACTCTTCGTTGGAATAAAGTGTCTTATTTTATTCCATTTCTAGTAGTACTGTACACACCCTAACATCATGCAAGCAATACCAATGCCTAATTAAATACCATGTTCATCTGTGTCCTGGTATTTCCCTCCCTATCCCTCTCCCTTTATCTATTCTTACTTTTATTGCTCGTCTTATCCTAATTGTTTAGTCCATTTCCCCCACTAGCTCCTACCATTGCATCATCTTTGTTCATATTTTATTACACTTTCTCCACGTTCATTTCTATTCCGAAGTGCGATCTCTGAATGTTATTCCATTTATTCCCTTGATCATTTGAATTTCCCCAGCCATTACCAGTCTATTTTTAATTTGTCTCGACGTCCGAAGCTCTGAAACATACATCATATTTCACCATGATATTATAGCGATCATGTATGTTAAGATCTTCAATATCCTTGTCATTTTCTTATTCTTTACCCGTTTTATCCATTCTATTTTGACTCTTACTCTTATTGTTGCATAGGATCCTCCATTTCCAATCAGTATAGTCTCAACATATTTGAATATCTTCCAGTCTGATGTTACATTTGTCACAAATTACTCAAGTTCCAGTCCTTGACACTTTCTCGCCTCTCTCTCTTTGCTCACCATATTGCTTTAAACTCGGAGCCACTTTCCAGTAGTTCATCCTCACTCCTTACTGCTATCACTAGGTTATCTGTGAGACAACATATCATATGGAAGTCCTTCTGTGTAGCCTTTACTGATGGTGTTCATAACCACGGTGAACAGAAACGAGATCAAGAATGATCCCTGGTGTAGGTAAAGGTAGCTGTTTTTGTTTGTGTGTATGGCGTCCTGACAAGTTTTATTGAGTTTTGTATACTTTATTGACCAACAAAATGCATTGCTTGGGTACTGTCAGTAAAGAATAATACGTTATAAAGGCACCGATACTCCAAACAGCTTTTTATCTATCTCTGACTTCACAAGGTCTATTGGAAATATTTCCATTACAAGTCTGGAAGTTCAAGATAGACGAAACGTAGTCTGCAATATAGTTTCCTTGATACTTTTTATTTTTTGGCATGTCGGTGTACTTATCACCTTATGAGAAGTCACTTTCACTAACTCCCTTGATATCCTATGATAGGTAAATCTGGGCTGATTGCAGGCGCAAAGAGGGTTCCTAAACTTCTCCTTGTGCGTCCCTGTCTCCGTATCACAACAAAGGTTGCATCTTTTGTCTCCTTTTGCCTTCTGAAGGGGAACAGCATCGCACTCGCTTCTGTCCGATCCTGATAGTCTTTCGTCAATATGTCTCTCATTCAATCTCAATATCTGTTCAAGCAACCTCTAGTTTATGTAGTTGTCACAGGTCAGGGAGCTCACCGTTTTACATTTGCCATTCAGAAAGGATCTCTTTCTTCTTTCTGATGGTTTCTAACATATCAAGTACCAGTAAGTGTTCTATGGCTTTGGTATGCCCTTCCTTTTAATCTCTCATTCTTGAATTTCGTCACGATTAATTTTTAACCCTATCCAGGCTGGGTTTTTTTGGGGGGGGGGAAGGTCCCAGGATAAGAGGTAGGAGTTTGTAGGCTCGAGGCTACAACGGTGCTGATAACTATGTGTACACTTTCTCAATTCGACTTGAAATGTGACAACGGGGTGACTCTTCACAAGGGCTAATTATAACGTCATTATAGCCCAATTTGGGGGAATATTTACAATTTCAAAATACTCCGTAATCAATTTTAGGAAAATTTTGAAAGTTTTTAGATTATATAAAGATATCTTATGAGATTTCAGGAAGGATGTATAGCTGCAAGTTTCCTAACTACCGCTACTCTCCTCATTTTAAGATTCACTGTTTCTGACATATTTCCTTATGCAGGTAATTTTGTGCATTGAGAGGTAGTATAGAACAGCCTCTCTATTGCTATTTGGTTTGCTATGACCCTGGTAAAATGTTTTTAACACTGCCTTTGATCACTTTCATCTGTTTAATGTATAGCTGTACCTCTTTCCTCTCTCTAATGATTCTTTAGATATTTCTCTCTTATTCTAGAGTCCCTTGAGGATCTTATCACTATGTCCATGCTTCATGCTTTGCTCTGCCCATTATTTTCTTGTCTTCATTGTTGCCTATTTGTACTCATCTCTGCTCTGCTTGTCTACTTTGCTTCTGATGCAATTGTTTATTCTCTATACTAGACCCAGTTTTCAACCATCATACCTTATTTTCTTTTGTTACTTTTCATTCTTTCCTTCCGCATGTAGCTTCAACGTCTGTCATTACAACGTAGCCATACTTCATACTTTGTCAATTTTTCATTTTTCTATTCCTCCATCACCCTTGTATTGTTTTTTTCATTTCGTTGGTTCTGTAGTTGGACCTCCCTGCCTTTGAGCTTTCAGGTATTGTTAAATTCCTTGATATCAATCTCTGTTTTCCATGAAGAAACTTTATAGCTACGCACAATAATCGGTGTTGGGTTGAGACTAGATACTTACATACGTGGGAAGTTCCTATAAAATATGGATTACTTCGAAAGTGAAAATCCAATCAACTTTCTAGAGGAATTTCATTCTAATAGATTCCATTATTAAAATTGAATTTGAATATTTTGAAAATTATCTCTAATTTACCTAAAGGAGCTTTTTAAAATAAATATGCATTGTATTGATGATGACAATCTCATGATTACTTAAGTAGCGTCAAGGATGCATCGAACATCAACGAAATGACAACAAGCTAATTCTACTAAAGAGCTACAGTCGTATGTCATAACTTAGTGGCAAACCATTTAACTCACGAGGTTCAAGACAGCATTAATAACAAAATACTTACTTTTTAGTCGATTCTACTTTATCCACAATTATCTTTGCAACTACTAGATATATTCCTGTCTGACGGAAGACGATGGCTTTATTGGAGTAACTCAACTTCCCCTTTATACCTGTTTTTTTATTGAGCTGCCATGCATCTAGATGGATCCATGTACCTGACTGTCCTTGTTTAAAAGTTTTCCCTTGGAAAGTAAGAGAACCTACATTTGAGCTTGTTAAAGGATCCAAGTAGTAGACTTCCCTTGTGCTCCCTTCCCTAATAGTTAGTTGTGATGCTAGAGCGGTCTTAAACAAGAATTCTACTTCCTGGTTCGATTCCAGTTTTTCGACCCAGACAGTATGGAAAGTTCCGTTTGGCGTCCCACTGCTGTATTCTTTCATCAACGTGGTTTTAATATTACCGTACTTTGCAACAACTTGTAAAGTTCCTCTAAAGTCACTTACTGCTAGCTTCAGAGTCACTATGTATAGCCCACTTTTCTCAGCCCGGAAAGACCCTGTGCTTAATGAAGGCGACGAACTTTCTTTCCAAGACGAGAGGGAAATTTCGGAACTCTCACCAACGTGAACTCGTTTGATTAGCTGAACCCTACATCTGCTTGGCTTTTCGGCATTCGCTAGGTAAATCAAAGATAAGCTACTATCTTGAAGAAGGGTAACGTTGACTCTTGTTGAATTTGCAGAGTTTTTTAGCGGGTTATTACCATCAGAATCATCAAGCAAGGAATACGATAAAATTTGAAACTCTTCTCCAGTAGTAAATTCTTGGATTGTTGTCGCTAACAAGGTTGCAAGTTGACTAGAATAAATAAATATAGCGTAATGATGTTATTTAAATTGCATCAAACATAACATTCTTAAGCAGATGTAAGCTCTATGATTAAATATTTGAGGAACATACATCCTCATGTTCTGTGAAATAAAAATGTAAAGAAATACCTAAATAGGAACAGAACAAAGTCTGATCACTGAAAACTTACCTATATAATTTGTTAATTAAATGATCAATCATTCATCCTTATCATTGAGCAAGAAGGATTTGAAATAATCAGATTTTAATAGGTAGTTGAGAAATGGAAAAAACATCATCACGGGGCTCGATCCTGAAACTCACAATTCGGAAAGTGTGCTCTACCAACTTAGCTAGGTCAACCTCGATGATAAGATACTCTTATGCTCTGAGCGCCACAATAGTTCCCAACTCTCCGTCGGTAAACTTCCGACATCGAGTTCCACGCAATCTTGGAAAGCAGTTTCTCCTCATCATTCAACTTAATCATAGAAGGACTGGCAGATGGGCTATAAGCAAGGCGATCTAAATAACAGGCCTGGACAACATGCAACTGGAGACTGCGACTGGAGGCCATCCGAAAATTTGGAATAAATTAACCTTTCATCTTAAACCATAGCATATGCAACTTATCATTGCTGTGTACTGGATTAAGAAGTCATAACAATACTTGATGTACGCAGCAGACAGTACACAGCAGGCAGATGCTCACATTTCACAATCAAGATGGCACTATCCTGTTGAAGCAACGTTGCCAAACCATGCCTCGAAAATGTTGGACGAATTATAATGGAATCTACAATGAGAGTAACAAGGAACGTGTATATCGACTCTCCATGGATCCGGAAGAAAGAGAAAGAGAAAGGTATACCTCAAAACAATGTACCGGACTCCAAATACACTGCTGTTTGTGAACACTATTTTGCTCCAGGATACATGACAATTACTGTTTGTGGTAAAAAGAGGCATGTCAATCCACCCTCAATATCTGAATCTATTAAGCCATATTTGATCCCGACTCCCAGCTCCTCGGAGAATAACAATAAAATTTTTGTCATTAAGTAGAAGTACTTTGCTAGTCGAGATAGACTTGTTCTTGCCACAGGATATGGTAACATCTGATGACACCTTATGCTAGCATGTAACCAGTTGACAGTAAGGAATTAAAGCTGTGGGGAGTTACCGCTTGTATTGCATGCCATTTCAACAAAATTCATTTATGAATTCTGTATTCAGTAATTTGACACATGTTCGACTAAAGAACTGTATTTTCGTCATCGACGAAGTCTATGTGAAACCATCCCTGAGATACATGGGGGCACTGTTTTTAGAAAAGCATCAAATAGGCCTCAAGATTTGGCCCCAACTATTTTGAGATTTATGCTAGTATCTTTGTTTGGTAGCCCTAAATATTTGTAACTTGCTTATGTTGCTGTCTATGTGATTCATCATGAAACTGATTTTAAGGACAACTACGGTTATTTTAATTAGTATGGTTTATTGGTGAGTGATCTAAATCGTGGGGGACTCCAAATAC
>JAAAKL020008008.1:0-16328 GCA_010016065.2 Carybdea cf. marsupialis auct. non (Linnaeus, 1758)
CACCCTCGGGCTTTAGCAAATTTTTGCTTCAAGTACTAATCAGCTCCTTAATAGATAGTTTTGTGCTCAGTGACTTCCCGACTTGCCACTTTGAGTGTATTTGCATTTTAAAGTGGTATACATTTTTACAAGAGCCATGCCTCAACTTATAATATATATGATTAGTAAATAAAATCATCACCCAGGGTCGTGTCCCCCTCCCCCTATATTATGGATATGCCACTCCCCTGAATAGTGGATTCTTAAGGCACTAATTGATATGAACTGTATAATAGTTCTCTAAATATAATGCATTAATGAAAAGCATGCAATGCTGAAATGATTAAGATAACATCAAATCATTTACATCAGGGAGTTTCTCATATAAAATATACAATACTAGCCTATACATATAAATAGTAAATGAAAAAATTTGACATTTTAGGATATCTTTCGAGGTTTTCAGTAGTTTTGAAAGAAAATTTTACATTTAACATGTCACACTAGAAGTAAAGTCGCTCTGTATAAGAGGCTAGAATACACTGTAATAAGCACTGGCATATGCAGTCTGGAGACCTTTTGGCAACACAGATCACGAGAAGATTGCCATAGTTGATTTGGGGGAAAACGGCTTGGTTATTGATAGCCGGATGCTATCATTTTATGCAATGGACCAATTTTCACAAGGGAGAAATCCAACAATCAAATTCCATCATGGACCCTCCACTTTGGATTGCCTCTGTCTTCAGACAATTCCTACATATGTCACTGATATCATTATCACTGCTTCTCTGATATTCTCCCTCCTATGATGGCACCTTTTGTACATATTATAAAGAATGGTTCCTTTTCATGTTCTCATCTATGAATTTATTCCATTTCATAATATTTATGTAAGTATAGCATTTATAATGATTGTCTATGATTGTGTTAATATATTATGCCAGGCAACAAGCACCTCTAACTTACAAACGTCATGTGCTGATGCAACATCCTCCTATTCTTTTCAATACACAGTAATCTCTACAGCTAGAAAACAATGGCAGTCTGTCCAACTCAGAACCTAGAGCATTCTTTTCAATAACAAATAAAGTTAAACATTTACAGTGAATTTGAAAATGTCCAATGATACACCTAAATCAACTTGAAAATTCCAATATCAACTATTTTTTACAACAGGTACCTGTGAAGATCTTGAGTCAATAGCAGAAATTCCACATTCAGATGTTCCAACAAGACATACATGATGATTCACAGGATGATACAAGACAGATGAAACAAAACCCTTAAACTGCACGTCCAATGTTGGTTTTCCTAAAAAATAAATTGAAAGCTATATTGAACTACATTATTGATAAGATTGGTTTTATGTCTTTTGGGGAAAATAAGTCTCCCATTGGCTACTACCCATGAAAAAAGATTCACCAAAATTGTGTTACTTTATGCAAGTAAAATCAACAGCAAGTGCAGCTCATTAACGTCTAGCAGAAAGTGCTTCTTTTCCTTTCTGAAATTTGCAAGGTACTACCAACATAACAAAAGTAAGCAAATCAGCAATTTGCTTTAACGAAAAAGTGCTTTCATGGAAACAAACAAAAATGTTGGTCAGAGCTGACCCACGGGGGAAGCTCATTGCCATTCCATCAATCTGTCTTACAATAATGTCATCAAAAGTGAATTTAACTGACTTCAGTGGTGGCATTCACCAGTTCCATAAACATGCTCTTGGGAATTGGATGACAATGCAATGTCTTGGCACAAATCTTGATGGTTTCAGACAAAAGAATGGCAGGGCTACTGATGTTAAATGACCACAAAAACAATTGTTTTCATTTCATATTTCAGGTCATCATATTTTATGGAAACATAAATCAATCTAGAATGCAGCTGACTGACAAATACTTTGTACAGGTTTTAAGATTTTGGACAACCATTCAGCTAACTCTTGTTGTGAGGAGCCAATAAATGATAAAATAGGATGAAGTGCTCTACCTTCCTTACGTAGGCCTATTTTGCATAACACATAAAATTCAGGTTGTTGGTAGTGTATTGGTCTAATATGACTCCAAATTTCAGTGGTAAGAAAATATCTTTACCAAGCCCAGTAGATGTTTAATAGTGATAGTTTGCCCTCAATTTTGGTTTTGTTGTCATGTTGGGAAATCTCACCAATTTTTGTAAACTTGGTAACATCGCCCAGTATGTTTTCTATTTTGCTGAGATGACATTCCCTATCTAATATAACAACCCTTGAATCTTTAACAGGTTTGGTAATTACTCCTCCACAGATGATGTTGACTAACAAGCATGATTGACCTATCCTGTTTATTACTCACTTAAAACACAAAGTCTAGTGTGTTATGATTTAAAGCCTACATTTATAGGGGGAATACACAGAATTGTATTCTAAAAGGGTTGAAATCTCATAATTATCCAGCATACAAAACTGTCATAAAACATAACTGGTACCTAACTGGAGCTACTACTTCATACCACATAACCCTTGCAAACACTTACTAAGTCATTATCAACACAATAAAATTAATTAGCTTATGGTCTCTGGGCTCATATTGCATGGTTAAAAGGAAGGTGCAAACTTAAACCCAAGGTTTGAAACATGTGAATGGATGATTCTAGGGGATTAAAACAATATTTGGAACATGATTTTTCTCTCTCAATAAACATGACATGCATACAGTACTGGTGCACGTACATAAATCATTGACTATAAAATTCTATAATGGAAGGCAGTGTCAAACTGGTGTTGAAGAATATAGCTGATAATGATGCATGTGCACCAATAGAATTTGTAAACCTTCCATGAACTTGTGATTATGTGCTATGCCTATGTTAGATCTATCTGAAATTAAAATTGAGTTATGTTTAATATGTGTAATCTTGTGTGAAACAAATAACAACAATTCATAAACTGAGAGTTAAAAGAAGCTGCTAGGCTTCAATGATATAAAATAGAATGGTAAGCTTTTCAGTTAAATTTATGAGGGTATAAGTAGGGCTTGTTTGTCACCATTAATCCTTGAGGATTTGCTGATTTGAAGAGAAATAAAAAATTTTATTGTCAGCTTAAGCTAATGTCAGTGATAATTGATGTAACACAAACAAGCCATATATTATGATTGCAACAATGCTAATAATTGACATCACATGACTGAAATAGACAATTCTGTCTGAGTACATACTTCTTCAAAAATGCATCTGGATAATATATAAATCTGAAAGACATTAAGATCTGAGATAAATGCTACTTGAATATACTTGACACGACACATCTAACATTGACAATGCCTTAAGAAGATAAAATACTATGACATCCTCAGGGTTTATTTCATTTTCTTAACCATCCCCTAACAAATCCATAAGCGATTCAACTCTTTTACGTATACTGTATGAATTGCAAGCTGTGGCTCATTTAATTTCTTGTGTGGATGGAAAATAATCTAAATGTTCTATGGGTTTAGCCATGTCTTGTGTCTTGTCAAAAGTGCTATCTCATTGTGGTATGTCTAGGTATACCTACACTGATCGATCTATATAATAACACACATTCTCACTTTAAAACATATCTCAAGCTAGGGAAGCTCAATGCATGTAAGTCATGAAGAATGATATACCTTGTCTGCTTAATAAATCTATGGGTGAACTGCATGGTGACCTATTTCATATGTCTGTCTCCCGGGTCACCTTATAATATGCACATGCATACATACCTGACTCAACATCATGAATGATTGCTTTTCCATCAAAACCACCACTAATCAACTGTTGTCCATCTTGACTCCATCTTACATCTTTTACCCCTCCAGTGTGACTCTCAAGATACTTCACCACTGTTCCACTATTAATATTAATCAATGCTAATTTACTGTCAAGGGATGCAGAGCATGCAACACCTTTCGAAACATCACTGCATCGAATGCAACTGATGGGTTTAGAATGGGCATGGCATCTGTTACTTTCACTACATGGTATGCGACTTTGTACGTCTGATGCCACGTTTTGACTGGGTTTATCTGTTGATAATAAATCTGTACTTCCATGGCATAAATCGGGTTGTTGGGATGGATTTGATAATTGACCAGTATTTTTATTGTCCTCGCTAGTATTCACTGTAAGCTTAACAGTTGTGAGTTCCTTTGGTTCTGTTTGAGTTCTCAGTCTCTTGGGAATATAAGGCCGCACTTCTCTCCCTACTGATGTATCTTCAGGGCTTCTCGTAACTTTGTCGTTTACACAAGAGATAGAGGCTGCAGTGCCAGAATCCAAGCATCCACTGTCATATACATGGTTTCTCTTCATTTTGCCACACAATTCTGTGTACAGAGTAGAAGAAAATGAAATTCGTTGCAAGCAATGCCTAGAACTATTCTTAAAGTGTTTGCAAATTATTTGTATAAATAAACAATTCAGGGGGGTTATGCTCATATCAAATATTTAGACCGTGACCAATCATTCACAATTTTGTATGGTTGATCATTCGATTGGGCCTGAGTAAGTTAACTAAGCTTATTAGTACAGCAAATGGTAGACGCCTAACGATGATTTTACTTTTGTAAAGCTTAATGAAATACTATCCTGATGTTTCGTGCCTATTATTTACTTCTTTGACTATTTACAAAATCTACGCGGAGTATTTCGGGTGAAAACTTCCTGGAATGAAACTTGGACAAATGACTTAATATCGTTCTGTATGTGTATGCAGTGAAACCGAAATAATAGACGCAGTGAAAATGTTTTGATATGAACCCGTGGTAAATCAAGGGTTGAAAGAATAACACTTCCTCTTCCAAATATCATAAACATTTCGATAAGTACAGGTTTTATCATTCTAATCTCTATGTAGGCCAAGATATGTAATACACGAGGTATAAAAGTAAAATAGCGCCGGATTTCATTATACATGGACAGAACAACTAAAAGCAAAAGCAATTAAATCTTACCTATACGCGACAGAAAATACAAACCAATGACTGAAAAAAAAATTCTTAAGTTCTGGTACTGAACAAAAGCAACTGTATTCTATGTTTACTCTCTGTTTGTTGTTCGTTGCACGTTTTACGTTAGCCTCATTTCCAGGATCAAGCGCTTAAAGCCACTACGAGGTTCGAGAAAGATATTAAAAGATGTTTTTGTAAGAAAAACTCAATCTATTCGTGACGAGCGTAGGATTTCAATAAATATTTTTAGTCAGATGTTGTGTTAGAACGAATCATGTGCAGTAGTGAAAATAGGATCTTGCTTCCAAGGACAGATTCACTTAAGGTTATGATCTTCTCAGTTTGTATCACTGATGTCACAGACAAAAGCAAGAGATGGCCCTATGGCGATATTGGATATCAAGTAGAGTATAGGCCTAGACATGTATAAGTCTGAGGAAAGATCGGTATACTATAATGCTTGATAGTAATACCTTAATCTCTTAATGTCTGCTTTCAAGTATTTTTTCTCATTCTGTTTTAATCTCGCCCTTTTACTGAATCTGACTTCTCTTTTCTCGCCTCTGTGAAAGGGGTTTCCCCTAATCGCGCCCTCGAATCGCGCGATGCGCATGTGACATCAATATAATACGTCAGAAGCAGCTATCTACCTGAACAGAAGTTTTATTCCTGTTTTATAAGGACATTACAAGGCATTCAAGTAGAAACCTCTGTATGATAGCGAGGTTCGGAAATGACTTGAGTATGTGTGGTAGTTTTACGATTTTTTACAATCCTTATGATTTGTAGATGCTTTTGTAAAGTTCCGTTTCATTTTGTTAAGTATACGTGTTACTATGTTTTGTAATCAGTTCTGGTTTAGGAGGAGATTTGCAAGGTCACTGATGGTTTTAATAGAAGAAAGTAACAAGACGAGATGGATTACTTAGAGGATCTGATCTTTCTGCATCATATGTTATTTCTAGATGAATTCTTAGAACGGCGCGCAAGAAAATATAACACTCTGCTTCTTTCCCTGTTTACCAAAGAAAGCCCTCCCTTTAAAAAACAGAGACCTTATTTGATTTCTGCACTAAATTCAACTCCCTTTTCCCTATTCTAATACCTCCTTGTTGTGATCGAGGAAATAGCAAGATACTAGACAGATACATTCAATCAACAACAAGGAATATAAAAGAAATCACCCATTCTCTACAGCACCACAACCATATCAACGACATATCCTACAATATCCCACACATACGGCTCCCAACAATATCTAAGAAAATACAACGAACACAAAGTCTTATTGGGAAAAATAGGATTTGAAATGATAAGTTTGAATAGATACTAGAGAAATAAGAAAGTATGTCACCACGGGGATCTCGAGATGCGAAATGTGACAGCATAAATAAACGAAATAATCCAGTAGCCTGAAGATGGGGGAAGTATCTCTCGAACCGTAGTTTAGAAATAAGACCAAGACTCACGACATCATAAACATCTACCATCTATGACATCAACTGAGTCGAAAAGTGTTAGTTTATTTAATACCTCGTTTGGTTAGATTAGTTTATACGAAAATAATATCAGAAACATTCATGTTTTCCACACCTTGATGATGATGTATTAAACACTGAAAGCTTGATTAATTTATACTTCGTTCTTCATACTCAGAAAAAGACTACGACTCGCACCATGATAAACATCTACCATCTTTGGCATCAACTGAGTCGAAAAGTGGTATTGTTTATGTAAAATCTCTTGATATGTTTCATTCACGTGTATTTTTGTGGATTATAATGTTTATGGCAAGACTGCGGTTCATGTCCGGTAAATTGGTAACAGACATTCTATTCACCCCTGAATAAACTCACACAAATGTCAGTTTTAGGAGAGCCCTTCGGTGGATGGCTTGAGGCTACACGTTTCAATACTAAGAAAATGCTGTGCCTAACTGCCCACACCAATCTCATGGATGTTAGTGAAAATTTGGTAACTTTACCCACCGGTGGGAACATGGTGACTCCAGAAAGTCCGCAGCACAAACAGGCCTAAACTGCGTTGCCATACATTACGTCTTAAAGCCCGATCTCCTCTAGGCGGAAAATCATGGTAGCAGCTACATTTTCCCTCGCTACCCATGATTATTGTGCAATATTGTTATAGCAGAAGCAGAAAATGTAGCGGTTCGAAAAGTGAAACTCATTTCTACTTTTCAATGGTAGCCGATGAAACCAACCAATCAAACCGCGAAGAATTGTAAACAGTCTTTTCACAGCCATCTCTCCCTGCTGTGACACTAGCAGTGGCGAACATGAACGATTCAAACTTTATCAGTCTGTACGATATATCTCAAGTAAAATGAAGTTATACGTGTCCCTCTCACTATAATGTGACCTTGATGAAGTCATCGTGGCATTTGCTGCGGATAACCCCTAGCAAGTAGGCATACAGGAATCATCGATAGCCCAGAGCTCTAAACTGCACATAGAGTTTAGAATGGACAATATCATTATATAGCATTGGCCTACCTTATTAGATTTAAACGATTTACTTTTGAACTGGTAATATGGTACAATCATCACGAGTGGTAAAAAGGCCTGATGACAAAGCCGAGGTGGATGATCACCGAGTACAACGGTATTGACAATTTATTATCATTATTATTATTATTGACAGTCCATTACTTTGTCTCCCGCTGTATTTGTGCATGAGTTTGTGGACATTTCATGAGCGCCAAAAAGCTAACATTTGCATGTTTCTCAAGTTGGATCTCCACTAGGTGGATAATCATGGTAGGTGCTCCATTTTCCACCGCTATCCATGATTATTGTGCAATATTGTTGTAGCTGAGGCTGAAAATGTCGGAAATGTAGTGAGCCGAAAAGTAGAACTCGTTTCTAGCTTCTTTTAAGTTGCCTCCTATTTCCTCTCTGTTCTAGTACGTTTAAATATAAGTAGGCCTACTATTATGAAAAAGCAAAAAACACAAAATATCTCTCGTGAGTCGTCATGTCAATGATGTCATCCTTGTTTAAGATTTCTGGATCTTTGGCCTCCCTCCATCTCTTTGTATCCACTTCAACGTGGAGATTGCATGAAAGGTAGCGGCGGGGAATGACGCGGCGGCATTGAACTCTATATAAAGAGATTTTTTATACAGAGTTCAATGGGCGGCGGATAATCGAGGTAGCGACTACTTTTTCCGACAGATGAAGATACGGCTTCAGTTCGTCTCAACCTCTTTTTTGATTTATGTAGCCTCGGTTTCGATTTCTAGTTTCAAAAGTAGCCGAGAGTCTCCTGTTGTTGTTTTGGGATGATCAACATAGGATGTGTGTGTGTTTTACTTATCATAGCTATCTGCATATAACTGAAAAGCCATGACTAGCGTAAGCTTAGAGGACTTCGAGGTATGTACATTTTTAGATATTGGTAGTAATAAGCAGACGTACTGGAGCAAGACTCATCTGTGACATACAACTTGAACTACATTTGTAATTGTTACTGTTTAGAAAACCTAGGGGTTAGATATTCATTGTAAATGTTACTTTGTATGGCTAAAATATTCAAAATTTACTTCGCAGTCTGTAAATATCTTACTCTGCCTACAAAATCAATTTAAGGAAGGTGTTTTATCAGCTGGTGACTAGTACTATCAATATTATTTAATAAGGATTTTAAGTGGCCGTAGTGGAGGTTGAGGACTATTCACACCCTTGGCGCTTCAACAGAGGGTAGGCGGTCGGACCTTCCAAAAATTATCAGGGTATATTGTCATTGTTGCCGCTTTTGTTCCATTCTTTCACCTTTTGTCTTGACATCTTTCTCATGCACCCTTTTTATGCGAAACTCATGAGAAACCAATACCCACTGACTACAAGAAGAGATCGCACACAAAACATGGTAGAGAAGGTGAAATGCATATATTTTTTCTGTGACATATGTTCCCCAGGGTAGGCGGAAGACTAAAATAAGAGCTCACGGGACAGGAAGCACCCTACCTCGCCTACCCTCAGTGTGGTGCTTGTTGAGGATGCCCCTCTTAATTCAGAGGTAACAGAAGAGTGTCCTTTAAACAGCTTTGTTTATAAAGTAAACCTTCATTAGTGAAATAACCAAATTTAACCTCTTATTGTACAACTTGTAGGCATTCGAAAGAACATTCTGTTCAATTCAACAGCCTATCGAATAATTCTCTACTGTTTTAATATAATAAACTCTCATACGATCCCAATTTATTGAACGAAAAGCTATCATATGGACTATTTGTAATCTTTTTGTTAAGTATTGCTTTTGCAAAACATCTTCCTTAGCAAGTGTGACAGACATATATACTGTTAACCCAGAGCAATAGAAATAACAATAGCATATTGTGCTGTACATACTGGTTTTGAGCATCAAGTCAAATGCTGAGGTAGGTGCTGTGTTAGAATGAATCAAGGTCAATAATGATGAATAGGTGCTGATTTCTGTTTAACAAGTATTGTTAAAGGACTTATTATAGTTACAGAGCAATGTAGACTTTCTCCTTACCAGACACTTTCTTCTTTACCTGAGCATTATTTAGTTGAAAGGATAGTGTGTAATCAAATCTTCTGGCTTTCAGTGCAGCTTTGTAAATATGTCAGTTATAAGAACATACATAAGTACACTTTGGCCTAACCAGATGCATGTATTGCATAAAATTCTGATAGCTTGGAGGAATGGAGCAACTCACTACAAAATACTATAGATGAGTAGGTGTGCTAGTGGCCATAATTGGCTAAGCTGGAGACAGCAAGATACATTATGGTATTAGCTGGAGAGGAAGTTCTTGGTTTGATAGGAGTATAAGTGTAAGTCTGAAGACAAAGATGATGCTTTTAAACTCAATAGTAATGTCAATTTTGTTTGCATGGAGTGGAATGTTGGGCAGCAATAAGTTGAGAGGAATGTCCAATTATAACAACAGAGATGTTTCCAATGAATCTTGACATTTTTTGGGCCAATTTAGTTTCAAATGAAGAGGTTATAAGAAGATTAAGTGAGAATGACATTGCCATAGAAATAAAGGAGAGACAAATGAAATGGACTCATATCTACCTGTTTCTCAAAGTTAATATTTACTGTATTTAAATATTTTAAACATTTTTCGTTTATTAGAATCTTGTATTAAAGTATTTCTTGGTGTAATTTATGTGTACTGCCTATCAAATGCAGAATAAAACTGACTCTTTAATTTAAATTTTGTCAGCTGCTGCTGCTATTGGTCACAATTCTATCTTATGATACAGAAGTAATTTCGTCATTTATTGTTACACAGTCAATCAGTAAGGTTTATCATTGTCTTGTTTTAGGAACCATTCCACCCTAGTAATTTTGTAGAAAGGACTGCAGCAAATGTCTATGGTGGTGGAACAAAAGGTGGCTCAGATGCCTTTGATCCAGTGAAACTGAAAGGTCAGTTTGAAGAAACAATTGCTCAGCTCAATCTACTAATGAAGGAAACTGAAATGAAAATATCAGGACTTGAGTCAGTTTGTTCAGAGGAAGACAAGAAACGTAAAGCAAATGTTTCAGTTGTTGAAAAAGGTTATGAGGTAAATGGATATTCTTGGATTGTTTACAAGTTGTATTTCATTTAGATAGAGATGAATATGATATGAGCAATTGTTCAAGTATCTATTTAATATATGTGTCTGATTGTTTAAGTTAATGTATTAATGCGGTTAGGTTATTCTACAAAGTGATAGCTTGATAGTATTTGGTAGCAGTGGATCCACTTTATGTAAACAAGCAAGAGGATAAGAGTTTTTTGTAGGGACCGGAGAGGGACAAAGAAAGTTCATTATAAAATATAGAGAGTTTTTGTGAGTAATGTACACAAAACGTAGTAAAAGAATGAATCAAAAGGAAATGTATTCTTGATGGTGATGGTTAAGATGAAGAATATGTTTTCATTCATGTATACCAAAAACATAAAAAACCCACACCACAATAGCCTCAAGAAAGTTAATGATACAAGCAACATCTTACATTTATTGAGCATGTATGCCAAACAAGAAATACAGATCTGATACTTACCATAACCAGAAAGGCAGTATTATCATCATGAGTTGATTAAAGTCTTCATGATTCTTGGCATCTGAATCAATTAGGAAAAGAGACTATGGCAGTTGGAGATGGATTTCCTGGATTAATTCTACGGTGACTGAAGTCAATTCTATGATAGCAAGCAATCTTTTGGAGAAACAACCCAGTACTAGTAGGCATGGCAAGCTTGCAATTCCCAACATGAACCAATATAATATTTTCCTCTAGTTACTTTACTAGTTATCTCTTACCCCTCCCTTTATTTGAATTATATTGGACTTCAGTTTTTAATATCTCATTAAAGTTGCTTGCTGTTATGTTCATGTTATCTGTCTTGTGCTTTTAAGTACTTTGTACAATATCCTTATCAAATTTGCTAGCCATTTATCCATACAACTGGTCATTTATCTGTATGTTTCTTTTAGAATTCAATGTCAAAATTTCATGACTTAGATGATCGAATTAATTATGTTGCTACAAAAGTGGTACATCTTGGTGATCAGTTGGAGAATATCAGTACTCCACGTCAGAAAATGCAAGAAGTACAACAAATAATGAAATACTTTGAAGAGTTCCACTCAGGAAAAATAGTCTCACCAATTTTTCACAACCCAGAAAAGGTATGACTATATTTTTCTGTCGTTGTATGCTGGGATTTGTTATGATTCAGAACACACCAACTTCATAGATTTCATAGATTCTTAGTAGATAAAAAATGTTTTCTCAATTTTTTCACAATGTTTTAACAATAACTGAGAAATTTTAAAGGGTGCACCCACGTTAAGGGAGTCACGCATTAGTACATAGTATGCAGGAATTTCTAAGAGAAGGAGTCATACCAAAATATGCCAAACCCATGTGAAGGTTAATGCTGTATATCAAGTGCTAAATTATATGGTGTAGGGTAATTTCTGCTCCACTCATTCATTAAATAGGACTAAACAACATTTGGGGAAAGCATTAAGTATCTTTAGTTCTTATCACTTAGTCATTTATCAGTTCATGTTTGCATTGATTCTACTACTCCTCCTGATTGCAGTTCTTGAGTCTCCAGGATTCTGTGTAATCCCCCCAATCCCAATGCCATTATTCCCTTGGCATGTAAGTTAGCAATCACCATGCTGTGCTAAGGTTTTACATTGTGTACTTTATCAAACTAAGTGTACATTCCTTAAAGTCAACTGTCACTATTAGTCAGCTTTTTAGAAAAGCATTTGTGATATCTGATATTTAAGATACACAGCTATTTGTTGTTTTAATAGCCATTATGATTTAAAATCTTTCCTGTCTTGTATTTTTGTACAGTACCACTGGATAATTAATGGAAGTTGGGCTGTAGATAAATTGATGTATTACTATATTTTATGTTGTTCCTACTTGATGATTATCATGAAAGCTCTTATTATATATTTACATTATTATAGCTACATGAAGCAGCATCTGTAATTCATCAATTGCACACAGTTGCGAGTGAACTCCCAGAAAGGTTAGTTATATATGTTGTATGTGTTGCAGATCTCTACAAATTACAATAAATCTCTTTAAAAGAATGTGTAGTGATGTAATGTCCAAACAATAGACATCCCAAATTTCTCTCTCTTATTGGTAAGTGATTGTTGCTTAGTGGAAAAGTGTCCTTGTTTCACAATTACGGGGACTGGATTGCATTCCTCATGGTCCTACACTTTTTCAATATTGAGGTTTTATAACACTGATGTCTACCTGTAGTCATTACAAAAGTGAGTACGTAATTATTTGAATAGTATTGTTGAGGCCAAGGCAGAGGAAACTTTGTAGTTTGAACAGGGTGTGATTGATGCAAGTAGGGTTTTAATATTTTCTGATATGTGACCAGTAAGTTAAATTTGCTGTGTGACTCTATCTGTATGCGTAATTGTAAAACCACGATGTCATCTTGGTTGCATCCCCACCGTTTGGGCACCTCCCCCTCTCATTGCATCATTGACTAAATAGTGCAATAGTTAAGACAACAATCTGGAAAACCGATCCTGACTTCCCAGTACTAGCAGCAATCTAATTTAATTTTTTCGTTTCACTATTAGCTTCATCAGTGTCATTTTTCATTTATATATGCAAAGTTGAGTTAAGTTGTTTCAAGTGTATTTTTACCATTGTCAATATCTATTGAAATTGATCTTTGTATGGTTTCTTTAGGTTCTTGGAGGTGAAAAAGAGAATATCAGGTACATAATCTTATGTCTCCTCTGGCACATTGTTGTGTGCTCCTATTGCTACAGTGCCGGAATTATTGGGTCGTTATGGTTCCCTTTTAGCAACAGGGTAATTAGTTTGGTTGGTTTTGTTTGTTTTGGAATAACAGTTTTTGCTTATTAGACATTGTTACTAGATTTTTATTATCCATTATTTTTTTATTATCATTTTATGTATTGCAATAAAAGGCAGGAAATCTTGACATTTCCAAAAATAGTAATCTATCAAATTTTATTGAACACACATTATCCTTACTGAGTGCACTTGAGATAAGGTGATAAAGCACATGTGTATCCCTCAGTATTAACTATTATCACCATAAGATAGCTCATGAACCGTGAAGCAGTTAAACAAATTAAAAAGTGTAAGTATTATGTGGATGAATAATTCTAACACGATAGAAAACATGGCTTGTAGTGGTAGGGTATACTACATACTCTCTCCACTGCACCCCTGCACCAAGAGGTAAGCTTGGCTCACTCACAGGCTTTGTATAGATATTCCAAAAGCTTTGAAAACTGGAGGTTATTCATAATCTCAGCATCATTGATTACATTTGTTACATTTGTATTCTACTGCTTATAAGAATTTTAGTTACATAGAGGGAAATGAAATTGTAATAGCTAAAGTATACGTTAAATGGTTGAAGAAGAATAAGAAACTATGGGATGTAAGAGTTGATCCGCCTTTTTGCCCTTCATTTTGGCATTGGGCTGCCCCCTGAAAGAGAGCCATCACAAATACCAATGCTCTAGCATAAATTGTATCCGAAATTGTGGCATAGACACCAAAGAATAAGGTGGAGCCTAGCAAAAAATTCAAAATAGGTACTTCGCGTTTAAAGATTAATTAAAAATTAAAAACAGAACATTAGTTTCCTCCCTTGCAGCAAGTGGGGAAGTATCATCAACCACGACCCCACCCACCTTAGTATGGGAACAAGATAATGATATATTGTATTATGATGTATTTAATCTAACACTTAACTGATGTAGGTGATTCCTTGTGCTCTGCAACATGTGGATTGTGAAAAATAGTCTGTACATGCCTTACATATCGTCTACTACAGCAAACGACTTTCCATTAAAAGGCTGCCATATTTATATGGGAGGAGTTGGGGGTGCTAGGCGATGAAAAATTATCGGCCGCATCGTAAAAGTTTTAAAATTTCTTTAATCTCAAAAAATGTTGCACAATTGTTTACATTGTACCTTGGCTTGTCTCAGAGTAAACGTTCCCTAAAGCTCCCTTTCATTGTGTGACAGTTTAGCTTAGTACTTGCAAACTTTATAACGTTGTTGCTATAGTGATTGACTATCTTTCTGGCCCTCTTATGTAACTGTGGGTTTTGTAATGCCGTTTCCTTCGTAACAGAGCAACACGAAGCTGTGGAAAAGAAGCTGAGACAAGAGTTTAAAAGTGCATACAGGCGAGGAAATATTGATGAAATGGCAAAATGTGCAAATACTTTGCAACCTTTTGGGGTAAGACTATTTAAACAGATGTTGTAATTTGTTTTCTTAGTGCCAACAGAATATCAAGGCCGTGATTTTCTCCTCTTTCTGGTGATTTCTATCACCGAAGCGAGGCTATATAAATTTATTTGTAATGCCTGGTGTATCGATGTGGTAGGTTGATATCAGATTGTAACATAAGTACATGTATGTTTCGTTTAGATGCTTTAAAAAGTACCCTCCACATGTACAGACATTCGCTTGTAGCACATGTACATGTGTACATGTGCCCCTTCGTATTTATTCTTCAAGAACTACCCTCTAATGGTTGCCCAGTATATGATACTGTTCAACTTTTAATGAAGATTTCACTGTTTAACATAAGAGGACGTATAAATCACTTTGTTGCCTCTGGAGAGAATCTTGCGCAGGACTTGCACGAATTTATTCCTACTATGCATGTATGCTTACCCTGAGTTTAACGTTCGATGAATAAGAAAGGATTGTACATGGTTTAACAAGCAACCCACATATCCCCTGTCGCGATCTTTGTAAACCGATGAAGGCTCCGAGTTCATATTTGATGGTTTCGACATTTTTGGACTTCTTGATATTATTACTGCATAGATTTCGTTATCTTATAGATTTTAGTCTTTCATTAAAATACTCAATATCATTTTCTTGTATTAGGATTATAGAAAGTGCTATGAAGAACTCATTAGCATGAGTATGAGTGTAAGTTGTCTTACTAGTTTATAATTTTCCTTTGTATTTATTGTCTTTCTTCTTTGAAATAGTAACGAATTTATTTTGCTAAGCTGTGCGCCAGACACGGGTAACAGCAATCGTCTGTAGCTGCTCTACATTGAAAATTGGTAACTCAACAAGTAGCTAACATCTGACTCAAAACAAGGCTTGTATTGATAACCATCAAGACTATTAGCAAAATTGGGGTTTCCATTTCATCTTGCCGTTCCAGAGGCAAAGTTCATCAACATAAAGAAGTCTATGCTTTCTCGGCGAGAATATTGTCTTCAGTTTGCGTGTTTTCCAATAACCAGAGTATTCGAAAACGTGTCACTCATGCATGTATTATTTGGAACAGTGTTTTCCAATCCTATCATTTCCAATAAATCCTACCCGAAATTGTGCCACCCTCACTTCAGACGATTGCCGTGACCAGTGTCTGGTGAAAACGCTTATCAAAACAATTACTTAACGCAATTTTTAAGTTTTGTAGTAAAAATCAACTCTCCTTTTTTCAGTCTTGTGCCTGATTTGGTTATTGCCGTATGTTATTCTTTGCCCTTTTGACTTCAAATTCAAATGTTTCCTCTATCGTGTTAATCAAAAAAGCCCTGTTGCAATTTACCTAGTTTTAGTAGCTGTGTCAGATGGGAGCTTGTATCGAAAGATAAAGAAATTCAAAGTTAAGTGGAAGACAGGCAATCTCCAGGAAGGTGTTCCACATTGTGTGTTTATTTTCTAAAGAACTCTTAGTTTAAGGGGGGTAGAAAGGATAGATTTCTTAGGTCATAGTTTACGAGTAAAGTTTTGTCTGCTTTTTACATAAACATTTCTGTGAGACCGAAACGTTTTCAGTTGATGGGCTTTCGCCACTGCACATTTAACAGTCCATGTAAAGGCATAG
>JAAAKL020008009.1:0-16326 GCA_010016065.2 Carybdea cf. marsupialis auct. non (Linnaeus, 1758)
CTTTAAAAAGGTAGGGATAGTCATGCTTGAGTTCTTGTCAAGGGACACCAGCTTGGAATACGCTCATAAGATGTTTCTTACGCAATTTGCACACATAGATAAGTACATTCCAGCATGCAGATTACACTTAGAATGCATAAGTTCATAAGACAGTTATAATGCAATGTACGCAAAATAGATACATGTACATTGCAAACGTTCAGATGACACTTAGAATATGATCATAAGACACATTCGGGAAGTCTGAGAATGCACTTTTAACCCACTTTTGGCCTCTAAAAATATATAACTTAGATTGTAGAATATAACTGTTGGAAAATAGTCCTAATATAGATTTTCAGCTGTAAAATAGGAATTTCCATGGGGTGGTCTTTCCATGCATCGTGTAAAATGATGTCTCAGGATTAGCAGGGCAGATTTTTCAAGTCTTTTATGGAGAAACATGGGTGTGTTTGTGTTACCCATAATGCATTTTGAGAATATGTCTGTTAATGACAAACATGTATAGACAGATTCTTGAAAAAGAGGATGTCTCACAAAGCCTCATTATTATATTTATTAAATGTGAAATTGTGGGGAACAGAAGCTTCAATGTATACTGCAGAATCAGACTGAGTAATGTATTTTTTTAATTCATGAAAGGCATGAAAATGCAGTTTGCTCTAGCTAGCACAGCTATGAACTGCAATACATAAAAGAAACAAAAACTAGCAAACAGTGATGATGAAACATTGTTTCTTTGCAACTTGCATTTCAGCAAGACAGCACAGACAAACATAGGAAAAATATTCCTTAGCCTGTTTGACAGACACTGCAACAATACATTCCTGCTCCAAGAATTATATAATTAAAGGGGGGTAGGTACAACTGACTAAACAATATGAACATATTCATTAACAGAAAAGGTGCAGTATATCTACGCAGACAAGAAAAACAATCCAACAAAACTCAAAACATAAAGGGTAAGTACCAGATCATAAAGAAACAAGTTTAACAAATGAAGCTAGAAAGCATTCCAATCACATCTTAGAGTTGAAAACAAAAGGTCATGACTACAGGACACAGTGGGATATAATGAACCAAGTAAAACAATACCAGGGCAGCAGAGGATGCCAGATTCACTCAGAACAAAACATGGCTTTTATTAAAGCCATCAAAAACACTCTCTCAAAGAAAATGCTTGAGACTTGCTTGGTTGGATATAACTTTGCAGGGTCAAAGTGGCAACACTATTTTCACAAAAAACCTGTGACTGTGACTAAAGCAGTAAAGCTTTGGTTTTCACTGGAAAGTGACCAAACCCTAGACATATTGTCAAAACCTGAATTTTGGACATTTGATGTCGGTAGTTGATGCAAAATATAATATCTTCATATCTTTCTCTTCATTTTTTTGGCTGTGGTTCAAAAAATTTCATGATCTCAGTAATAGTAGTTGGGATAGGTCTGGTTATACTCAGAGGTTACATCATTGGTGGTGACATTTTGGGGATCATTTCATCTTTCTAAAGTGAACAAAATATTAAGATAGTTTTGGATGGTGAGTCATCGAATTTGTTTTCAGTAAATCCTGGAGGCCCCCCAAGTTTCTATTTTGGGTCCCACATTTTGTTCGATTCTATGCTGTGCCAGCTTGCAGTTTATGCAGATGAGACTACTTTATATTTTAGTTGTAGCAGGATGTCACAAGTGTCCTCCCAGGAACAGATGGCTGCAGACCTTAAGTCTGACTTAAACACCATTGTAGAATGGGGTAGAAGGTTGCAAGTGACTTTCAATGTTACAAAGGCTCAGCTGGCATCTCTTGACAGATCTCAGGACCCTGTAAAGGTGCTTCTTAGCATGGATGGTCTTGTTGTTGAGGAGCTATCTTTGTTGAAGCTCCGTGGCATTTATTTTACTTCAAGGCTAGAATCGAGTCTGACTCAAGGAAGGTTGGGGCTCTTTTGCGATCTATGATCTTTCTGTCACCTGACATTGTGTTATATCATTCTAATGTATGATCAGGCCTCTCACAGAATATTGTTGTCATCTTTGGGCTGGTGCACCAAAGTGCTATCTCAACACATTTGAATGGCTCCCAAAACGAACTTCTCATGCGGTTAGCCCAGAACTGGCCTGCACAGTCTTTTCTAAAGGTACTACTTTGGTAAGTGTTCTTCTAAGTTGGCTGAGTTAGTTCCTCTTCCCCTCAACAGTTAGAGGCCCATTCTGTATACTGAATCTCTGCATGGCTTTTCTATTTCTATTCCTAAAACAAACAGAAATTTCTATGGTAATAGTTTCTACTGTTGGACTGCCAAGATCTTGAACTCACTGTCTTCAGACTGCTTTTCTCTTACTTATGATCTTGACACTTTTAAATCTAATATGAATCACCATCCTCTTGGAAATCTTTAAATTTTTGTATGTAATTACATCTATTGTTCAGTTAACTTTTTATTTTTTATTTCTTTCAATGTAACTCAATACCTTGAAGTGGCGATCCTGTCTTGTATTGAGTGAAGGATTTAAAATAATAGAGAGAATTTGAAATCTGATCTATTATATGTCTTGTCAAATTGGATGTATTTATCTGGGATATATTGATCTGAGAAGTATGTGGATATCTGTATTTTGAATACTAAAGGTTACTTTACAAGTTAACTTGCCCCCATTTCTCTTCTGGAGGGTCATGCAGTGAGAGCTGTATTAAATAGGAATAGTTGGTAATTGTAGTAAGTTAGGCATGAATGTGATGCACAGTTTAAAGTAGATGTGTTATAACCATTTAGTTTGTTGATGTATCTTGGGGTTTTTCTCTTTACAAATAGGAAAGCAGCCTTGCCAAGGAGATCCGATTGCAAGTGGAAGAATGCTTGATTGATATGAGAAAATGTGGAGACAACAATGTGATCTCTCGATTCTACATGCAAAGTCTCCATGACTCACAAAAAGCACCCATAGATGTACAACGAACAAATACAATTACCACTTTTCTTCTGAATGAGATATCTAATAATTTATTTGAAACAAAAGATGGAGAGACAGTAATTGATTTGATATCAAGTGACTCCGAGGAAGAATTTGAACATAGAAAAGCAGCTGTTCATAAGGAGAAGAGTAATGGAGAATTTCCATTTCTAACAGATGGGTTGCCACTTGGTGAGTATCACTGTCGGGATAGCTCCGTGTCAGTTGCTGAAGGAAATAGGATAGAAGGTGATTTGAAGAGAATTCAACTTGATTCTGCTCTACTAGTAAGCAACAATGATGATGAGGATAATCTGCCACCTGCAGAGTTCTTTGGATACCCGGGTACACCGCTGAAGGTGAGGTTATGGCCATACTAACACATTTGTAAATCATTATTTTCACTCTGTTATTCTTAGTATATTTTCCGTTTTATGTGAGTGTTAGGGGTCTGTCATTACACAATCATAAGCAGTTGACTTTAGAATGGAGCCATAATTGATGTCGAAAACCATTAGGGGGAGAGTTCCTTTCAATGTATTGTGACACAATTTCAAAAGCAAGTTTAGAGCTATTTCCATGCCTGTGATGATGCATTAAGTAAGTTTTAAAAGCAGTTTTATATATACACAAAGAAGACGTTTTTATGGCTTTGCAGCAATATTAATATTAATATTTATATAATTATAATTAATAATCAGTGGTAGAAATGAAAAGTTCATTTTGACAGTTGCTATAGTTTGCACTTGTGATCTTTTAATGTTTATCACACAGCAAAAAAATTCTCCAGTTACAGTGCTACCTAGAACCTACAGTTATGAAGTTGTTTTATTTGTATTTGTATTTATTGGTAACAAAGGAATTCTTATGCCAGCATTTGAGACTAGTTCAGAACGTTTATTCAAAAGACTTGGTATGATTCCTAAAGCGTTCTTTAAATTCAACACTATGCTAGCTGGTGTATACCTCTTCCTTACCCGATTCATTATCTGTTCCCTGAGTATTATTATGCTATACCCTTACAGGATGTTAACTAGGATTGCAGGACTTTTGCCTGTCACTCGATTTTTGGAAATTCAAAAGATAATTTGTGGTCCAAAAATTTTTGTTGGTTAAATTTTTAAACCCCCACTTTTATTCGAACTCTTCCAAAACGTTTCCGAATATTGTTGCAAAAAACTCTTGACTTTTTTTTTCTCTTGTTAAATTCACCGTCCTAACAGATACTACAGGACAACCATCAGACAACCTGCCTGAAAAAGAAATATGTAAAAATAATAATATCGCATGCCATGATCACACAAGTAAAACGTGTTTCTGTGTGACTTGTTCAGGCAATGAAAATTATTTTTGACGAAATAGTTATATTGTTTTGAAATGGTTTGGCGGTGGAGACGTGGGGACCGCGCTAAGTAGTGTGTGTTCAGTTTACCAATTCCCATTTTGGGAAATTAGGAGGTTCAGTGAATTGGGAAGTACCCGATTACCGGCTACTGAGGACGCTAGTTAACACCCTGCCTTAGTTCAAAATTTACCTCCTATGGGGCACTTATGCTTGTAGTTTCATCTAGGAGTCATATTTGCAACGTTGTTTTCTCTGCGGAAAATGTTCTGATACGTTCATCGTGACACGATGGATGGTTATCCTTCATCCGTTACACGTATCGCCTCTCTGACGCAGAAACGACAATGTAGCTATAGACTTAATGAAACCTGTTTGTGTATTTTTCAACAAACAACGCAGGGAAAGCTTCAGAGAAAATGAAAGGTATCAGCTAACCTCCGAGGAAACTTAGAAAACCCAAGAAAATTCATTTCAGTTAACCACGCTGTTAAAGACCATCAAATTATTTTAGTCGGCATTAAAAAAACAACAACAACAAAATTAGCTCACCCTTTATTTGTTCGTCGACATGCGCATGTCTTTTCTCTGATGTCAGCTGCCTTCATGTATTGTACATTGTAAGCCTACAGCTACACTTACTCAGGGGAATACACCTCAAAATGAAGAGAGATTGGAGTGAAAATACCTTTTTAAGACTAAAGGGAAACTCAGGGGATGACCGTCTGTTTTTATATCTACACCAAGCTATGAATGTGCTACCAACACATAGACAATATGCTTAAGCACCACACTCGTATTTTCAATCCCTGTAAGATAGAATAAGTTGTACATATGTGTTGTTTATTTGTAAAGATATTTGTATAGTATAAGGACTGTTACCATTAAACATTCCTGTGGGGTACTTTACGTAATAATTACATAACTAATTCATTGGTATTCCTTAATTTAGGGGATAGCAACGCCAGAGAAGGAAACAGATAAAAGATTTGGTGGAGGCCGTAACCACTTATGTTCACCTCCAGCGAAGAAAGCGCGTTTATCAGAAAAGGATTCACCAATTACGAGGGCATTCCTTAATTCAAAGACGAAGAGCTCTGGTTTGGAATTGAAATCTGCTTGGACATTTCAAAGAGGTATAGAATTGCTTACATGTGCATATTCGACCTCTCGCAAGACGTCCGTTTTATCCGAAAATCAACGAGGGACATTATTAGATGAAGAGCATATTGATGATGAATCGTTTTTGTATCGATGTTTGTTGGGCTATGCTTTCGAGTCTCGAATACCAACTTGTGTATTGATAGAGCGGCTCTATTTCAAAGTGCAGTGCAAGAAGGGGAAATTGAATCGTAGTCAGCATGTGCTTGATTTGCTACGTCGTTTAAATGGCGCCGGTTTAATAAGAAAAGACAATTTTCCATTTGACTGGATTACTCTTCAAGAAGATCTGTTTGTAGCAGACAAGGAGCGCTGTATCTGCCAGTCTCGTGGAAAGCGCGGGCAAGCAGTTTCAAGTTGCGATCCAGAACCCAAGGAACATCCAAATGACCAGGTTGGCGTTGATTTTAATCTGAAACAGAGTTTAGACATGAGTGTATCTGATTACAATAAAACGATATCACACCTTAGTACTACTATTGACCACGTGGCAACTGGAGTGTGTCCCCGGTATCAAGGACTATGTGTAATTCTGGAAATCTTAGAAAGAGACCTGTTAAGAGTGAAGGACGCCCCCAGGCAGTCGATCATTTGGAGTCTTCTGTCGCCAACCATTTACAGTGGATCACGACTGACGTTCGTCGGCTCCTGGTTGAAAGATGCTCTGCGCATGTACGAAGATACTCGGTCAGTTAATAAAACAAAGAGTGAATTAGCAACATCATTAGTTCTCAAAATACAGGGAATACTTGGTATGGTTTTTAACATCGCACATGATCCGCGTGATCTATCGGACAGATTCGTTGAAATTTACGTATCGTGCTACATGGAATTATCGACAATACACTCCAAATGCCTTTTAATAGAAACTGTAGAACCAATATTCGTGAAAAAGAAGTTCTTGGAGATCATGTTCGAAATGGTTTGTATCAGATCATCTGCTTCAGACTCAGATTGGGAAGGGAGGCCAATCTCCATATCGAAGGTTCTTTACTATTATGTTCTGTGGGAGCCTCCAAAATATTCCTTAGGAAGTATGTCATCAAGGACAGAGGATGAAATACAAGAGTATCTAATTTTTTTGGTCAATCTACTTAGGTCAATTATCGAAAACGAGTTACCAGATGTGTCTTGTTGCTTACCAAGTAACTGCCGAAAGGATACAGCCGCTGAAACATCGGGTAAACGGCTGTGTGAGACTGAGGTTGCCGCTTTAGCGGATGCTGCGACCTTGGTAAATAACATGGGTAAGAAACTCGAGCAGTTTGTAGGTAGACTGAGCGTGAAGACGAAGCTAAAGATAAATAGTCTGAAAAGTTTCTCACAGTTTGTACTAGCGTACGTTTTAGAAATGGGAGATGTTGCATAACATATCACAGGGCCGATATTGTATATAGCTAGCTACCAATGTGGCGGTTTTGTTAAATCTGTAAATAAGTAGAAAAAGCATCTATTAGCAGATTTTAAGTAAATGTTATGATAGTGTACTGAATACTTATATCTATATATCCATAGAAGAAGTACTAAATCAGATGCATTTGCAAGAAATATATACAAATATGCTATGACGTAATTCGGTTGATTTTTGTTTTGTGCAGTGTATGGCTGTTTGTTTAACGTATGAGTCATTGTTGTTTGTTTATTTATTTATGGTATAGTAAAGGATGAGTTGTGATTCAATCGGTTGTACTATGAACAGGGTGATTTTGCAGTGGCATTCCTACCAATAGGTAGCAATAGGTGACACTTAAACGTAAAGGTATGTTTTTAGTAGATTTTAGCTTGTATTGCAGACAATGACAACTAGATTATGAACATTGAAATTATAGCAGCCCAATCGCAGTACCATTTAGGATATTAACATACGTGGCTGCCAGGAGACTGCGTAGTTATATATTCCGACCAGATTTACCTCGGACCAAACGCGTTTGTCACCCAGGGTGGTTTCGTTGAGTGGCGTTGGAATTATGCTTCGGTTAGTGTTCCTGTTATGATGTTTTGCTTTCCTTGTGTATCAAAGTTTTGAAGTATGCGTGTAACAGTAGCTCTGTTGGAATCCGGAAAAGGTCTGTTGAGTTGCGGAACATAAGTTTCGTGGTATCGCGGAAGTGTAGCAATTCCATAAGAGCAGTTGTGTCGCTGCTTGTTATGTTTCTACTTTACTATAAACTGCAGTCGAAGAGATGAGAATCGGTCCTCCAATCTAAGAATTTGGCAGTCTAAGATCTTCACCTTGGCCAGACACCAAGCTAGGTTAAAATTCAGTGAGCGTTGATCGAAGTGTGATAGATGCAGTTCTGTAGTTCTTTAACATGGTAATATTGAACAATCAGTGGCCCGGACGTAACCTCTAATTTTGCATCTTTAAAGTTCGCTATGTTTAAAAGCTAGTAAAATTTTGATCAACGAAAGGCGTTCACCAACAGACTTTGGAACCTTGGAGAAGGGGGATCATACCATGATTTCTACAGGAATGTCAGGAAAACAACAGAAAATTGTAGTAAACTTTTCTAGCAACAGTGGTGGATACGAGTGGTGGGACTTATAATGATCCATAACTCAATTAGTACGAGAAAATAAATCGAATTCAAATAATTATAGCACGGGTAAGGCTCACAGTTATTTTCAAGATACTGGTTTACCCCGCATGTTTTGTTTTTATTCCTCCAAACCGTTATTTCCCATGGCAAAAGTCATGTTAAGTTACAGAGATAGCTTGTACGTATGATGAAAACTACCCACTGGATAGCTTCTGGGTAGCCATTTCACTGCGTCTTTGTTTCATATAGATTTTAAAATAGTATGCGTAACCCTTTCGCTGGCCAAGATTGCGTTGTTTGTTGATATCAGCAACTACATTTCGTTCTTGCGTACCGGCTGGATAACCAGGTATACAGTTTAAAATTGCCGTCCTTACTCAGATTGCTTCATTGTTGTGTTAAACTTTTTGCAGCGTCAATATTTTGGTCGTAATGCTACCATTGAAGGTGTATTTCCACTTCAAAATCTGGTACGCGTTTCTACACGAGCAGAATCAGCAGTACAATACACCAATCACTAATATGATGCCGGTATGAAAATGACGTTTCTTTGTCTGTTCGTTCGTGGGAGCGAAACCAATGTGCTATGGTGATGCCCTCCTCGGTCAAAATCACTTATTCTTGTGTTCTTATAAGGAAGGCAGGAATGCGTTTGGAACAGAAATTTGTTCGATTTGAAGAATATCAAATGTCTTACGTTTAAGAACTGCGAACTTGCTTGGAGAATGTGGTTCATAACTGAGAAGTAGTCTCACATGTATCTTGTTGAAATGTCTCTTTTGTGTTTGGTTTGTTATTTATGCCTGGGATTTGTTAAATTATGGCCACTTACATCTATCGAGCAGCAGAAAATTCCTTTTTTATCCTTTCCGCTTTTAGGATATTACTGAGTTTCTTCTGTTAAAAGAGTGCTCATATTTGGTTGTGTTATCTTCAGGCACAGGCTGACGGTTTTTTGTATTCTAAATCCACATCTACTTAGTTGAAGGTAACGCTATCCGAAGCCTGTCCACCTTAAAGGTGTTGTTACGCCCTTCCATTATTTCTTTACCGAGTGATACTTAGCTACCGTGCACATTGCTCTTCTTGCTGCTTACACCGTGT
This sequence comes from Carybdea cf. marsupialis auct. non (Linnaeus, 1758), assembly GCA_010016065.2. Lineage (NCBI taxonomy): Eukaryota > Metazoa > Cnidaria > Cubozoa > Carybdeida > Carybdeidae > Carybdea > Carybdea cf. marsupialis auct. non (Linnaeus, 1758). Next base: position 9,099 of record JAAAKL020008009.1, read on the forward strand.
GCCCGCCATTTGTATTTTTGATTTGATACGCGTACCAAGTACAAGTGACGTGCAACGCTAGGTTATCCCTTCCTATTGTATGAGCAATGTCCTTGGTACAATTCGTGTCGATACACGTTGCATTTTTTCAAGTGGAAATCTACCTTTATGACCCAAGAAACAAATGATAATCTGTCTATTACATACTGATCACCTGTATTGATTTTACTTCAATAAAAGAACCCGAAATTTGCATTCTTTTTGCTAGTTGTATTTTTATCCGTAGTAGTGTTTTTATAGACGCGAAGGCTACAAGTGACAGGATACACACATGCATCTTCATCAACATAAAGCAAGACTTAATGGATAGCGAAGCAACACGAGTCGTCTCATAATCCTTCTATGCATCTAAATATAGTGACATATTTCCATTGCATGTTCTATAACAACATAGAAGTTAAGTTTGATTATCTGTCAGGAAGATAGAGTTGTAGCATTACGTAGATAACGATAAGAGGGCTTTGAGAACTGGCAAACAATTTCTTTCTCGTAATAATGCTGTTAAGAACCTTCTAAACTTTACCAGTTTAATATAAGTACCTCACATATAACCACATCAGTAAGGAACAGACAGAGGACTTGCTTAACAAAAGTATATGTCTATAAAGATATTGTATTGTAAAGTAGCCCGAGGGACACAGGTTACCCACCAACTCTTCAAAGCCACTTTGGAAAGTTTTTGCATCCATCCATTATAACTTGGGAGATGCTTTCTTAGGACGCTATACGAATTTGCAAAGTGTTCGGAAAAGAACGTCAGAAGTCTTCGTAGGTCTTTTGTGGAGAACAGCACTCGACACGCCTCGTGGGTCAACTGGACTCTTGTTTATTCGACCTCATTCAGATGAAATATTTCCTCAATCCTCAGCCCTATTTCCTCCTCAGATTTTGCTGTTATAGATGCGAACACTCGAGGAGCCCCTTAGTGTATTTGTATGGTTTATGAAGGATATGTTTGTGAAGGATTGAATGTTTTTGAGAAGAAAGGATTTGAAATGATTATCAGCATGATGGGCCGAATGGCAGTCCTTTCATGGTCAAGTCACATGGCGCAAAGAGGCTGGTCTCCAAAATTGCGTAGAACTGGATGTCGATGTCCTCCAGTGGAGTATTGGGAGCTAATGTGGCGACTAGAAAAGTAGAAATAGATCATGTTATCAATGGGAGCCATCAAGCTCACTTGGTAAACCGCAGGCGGAGAATGCGTGGGTCACGGGTTCGAGTCCGCTGGCGACATAATTTTCTACTTCTCCAGTATCTATTCACAACTAAGCACTGAATGTATTGAATAGCGGTGCAATTAATTATCTTACCAATGAGAACATAGAGTTTGCAAATAAAAGTCACTAACGAGAAGCTCTACTCCAGATATTGTGCCGTAGTTAGTCCTTTGCTTTTTGCGGGGTGACCTTTTGAGATATACTCGCAGGTCAGGATTGCTGACGACTGTACTGATTATAGTCCCACGAACTTACTTGTAATATGAACGTTGCATTAATTGATGTTGAAGTTAGCATTACTACTTAAGAAGTCTCCTGTTTTTAGTGTTTTGTTGTATCCCACAGGCACCACTTTTGACGTTCCTAATGTTGCCCCTTCCACGTTTGGCAGTGGTTTTGAAATACGTCGACTACCTTTGAACGTTGTTGCGTTATTACACCGCCCATCTTACATAATTTTCATTTCTAACTATAAACTCACTCGTTTTAGGTTCCGTTTCTATCATTAGTAAATCAACGTATTTTACTTCAGTATATTTAGTAACGAGGTGTGCCCGGAGAAGCAGGACGGCAATGGGAGGGCCGGCAAGTCGACGCCTAATAGAAAGTTATGCGGCACTTTTTTGGTCAAGTTTGACGACACGCCTTTAAAATACACCTTTTTTGTAACTAACTGAAATTTAGTCGTGACCCTAAAACTGTCTGCTGTAATGGGGAAAGTCGCCCCAATAATTGCGTAATGATTGTTTACTTATCTTCCTTTTTTTTTGAGAATATTGAAGGAATAAGGGTTACTTCGAGGACAATAAGGAATAAGGGCTGCTGGACATCAGCTGTTCTTGATGGTCGGTATCGAACTCTTGTAGTCTGACCAGTGTTAACCCTATAAATACTGATTGCGGCATCACACGCAATTACATACAGAAATCCGCCTCGACATGGTGTTTGGTATGTTGTGGGGTATTGCCCTGATGGTTGGTCTGGCAACTATTTGTAAAGATATGTACGCCGCAGCAATTCTAAGCTGATTCATTTTCATAGCTTTCTTATGTGTTGGTAGTCAGCCAAATGGAATTTTTTTAAGTTGGCGACTACAAGATCCGGATAAGTGTGTATATAACAAGTGCCGTTATTCTCGGGTGCAGACAACAAATATGTTGCTCAATGTACGCTTTTCCAGTTTAATTGAAAACCTAGCATTTTCAAATGTTTCTTGATTTTTTCGGGGGCGACGGTCATGAATAGGCTCAATGGGCATTACTTAGAGATCAAGTGGTACCAACACCAGAATGCTCTGATATACAATAATTTCTTTTTATAAGCATACTTACGGTAAAAAGTGCAAAAAATATGAGCATAATGCTACGGATAAGATTAGTGGATAAGAAATTACTTTTTAAATGCCGAATACTTTGAAATCCAAACCAAAAGATTTCTGTTGTGTGTCTTATCAAAATGAGAAAATTTAGATGAGAAGGTTTGTATATATTTCAAATACTGTAATACGAATATTGTTCAATGTTATAACCCAAGAAACTCACAAATACAGTACTTAAAACTGCTTAAAATACAATGAACTGGAAAACTGCGTTAAGATTATTCCAGCTAAGGTTTCGAAATTGGAATTTTGTTACTCAATTTGATATTTTGATAATTATATACCATTTTGTAGCTTGATCTGCTGTTAAGAACATCTCTAACGTTGATAAAAACGCAAGCCTTACAAAATCCCCGTACAAATATCAAATTAGCATTCACAGCTACACTTATAAACTAGATTAAACAAATATTTTCTGAACTGATGTCAGATCAGTGACTTCACCATCTTAGCTTTGACCCGCGTGTCTATGGCAGAATGATTTCCCTGCAACCATTCTTTACTCTTATCAGTATTTTGTAAAACTACAGTCTGGCAGCTCATTTACTGTTCACCAAAATACCCTTATTTTCATATCTACAAAGTACAAATAGAGTGTTTGTTTTGCGTGGAATCACCAAGTGTGATGAAAATTGTACAAAGAGCATTGAGTCAATTGTTAAGAGTACGCACTTTGATGTAGTGCCACTTAGTGGAGATAAGTACGGGCTTTTTTTTCAAAGACTTAAATTAAACCATCGCAATCTTTCGTGATTTTCCTAAACAAACCTTATTATCAAACTACTACAAATCTTGCACTATTAGACATGGCCTGGCCTTAGTGAAGCGGTGACACTGAATTGACCACCAAGTTCTTGCACTGAGGACGTTGCGAGGGTCTTGGCAACAGTCAGGGATCTTGCCTGAAAACGTGCATATGCCGACTATTACTAGAAGAAGTCGTTTGACGTATTAGCAAAGTACAGTCGTGGTTTTACCAGGCCGCTCAATAGCTGTCAGAAAGAATTTGTTCACAACTTATACAGAAAACGCGTCAGTTATACAGGTATTATTTAATCCGCGTATCACAATCCTCTCTTGTTTTAAAAGTTCTCTGGGGTGACTTTTGTCACCTCCACTCCAAACGATTTTCATTGACCATTGTCAGGCTAGAATGAATCCGTGACGGAGCGGGCGTTTCGCACTAATATTCAGCATTTCAAGTTTTCAGTTTGGAAAGGGATTTGAAATTATATAAAAGATAGGATAGGCGATAACTGTTAAAAGCAAATCCATGTTTGATTTCATTGCGAAGTAACTGAACACTCTCACTATTTTCAAAATATTGCTTGCTCTGTATGACGTTTCCTAACATTGTTTTGAAGATCGTTGACAAACTGAAAGCTACGCAGCTACCATTCCTTAAATCTTCCATTAAGTGATACTCAACAGCGGCTCTTTTTATATTACTATTAATGTCGAAATAAGAGAAACTGAAAGCAGAAGAAGCAACCAAAAGGGAGGTATTAGCTCTCCATAAAATTAAGGGGATACTACTTTGGCACAAAATCAGTGTTTACTGTGGGTTCCATTGTCAATGCAATAGGCCATTTCCCTTATTCTTCGAGCGCGTGTTGCACCCTGGTATTTGAATTCCGCAATTTATCCACCAAGACTTGAATTTGTAAACAAAACCAGTCTTTCTATTGTTGCATTGTTCGGGTGTGGCAATTCAATTAATTGATTATTTTCTCTCAGCGTGTTCATTTTGAATTGATTTTTTGTACGTTTGAGAAAACCTGACGCAATCGATGGTTCGTGAGAAAAGTGCCTAAAATCTTTTCTACACCATTCATGATATTTTAGTTCTCTGCCAATGGGCAGGTCTGTGGCATCCACTTTCTCTACGCGGTCCTTTTCTCTGCCCTTATCTCCAGTTCTACGTAGCTTCCCTTCTTTAATGTCTTCAATGTTTCCATTCTTTTTCTGCCCTTGGTTTCTTTCCTTCCATTTTTCTTTTAATGACTTCTTTCAGCTGTCCTTCTCCTCTTAGAACATGTCCAATCCAGTTTTTCTTTCTCCTTCTAATGGTAGCAACCAGTTCTCTTCTTTCACCAATCATTTTCAGTACCTCTTCATTTGTGTTCTTATCTCTCAAGTTAATTCTCATCACTCTTCTCCAAATCCACATTTCAAAGGCTTCTAATCTTTTAATATCCTCTTTCCTCAATGTCCAGTTTTCTGCCCCAAACAGCACCACACTCCATATCAGTGTCTTGACTAGCCTCTTTTTTAATCCCATTTTCAGTTTTTTAGTAAGTAATTCCCTCGTTTTCACAAGTGCCTGCTTTGCGATGGAAATCCTAGTCCTAATTTCATCCATACATTTCCGTCCTCTGTAATCAACACTCCTAAATATTGGAATTTTCTAACCTGATCAAGTTTTTTCTCCCATTATTCGTGATTAAGAAATATTTCAAATTGATTTGAAAATGGGTTCTAAAGGTATCTCAGTTTGGGAGAGAAAAAATGAGAACAACAGGTGCCACAGCACGCTCAAGAACGTAAGGGGGCTAAATTTAAACTACTCAAGATAAGCATCTATAGCGAGCACCATCGGTTCCAACTACTGATGGGTTGTATTTAAGCTGAATACACGTAGCACATGCCTGTAAATATCGGTATATTAATAGTGACTCGGCTTATTTTAGCTAGCACAACAAATGATTCATTTCGATCCTTCTTGCCATTTTCTAGTGAGGGTCATGAACAATGGTCGACTAGTGGATTGATGGCAATTGGACAGCACTATAGGAAGGGTATCCGGTCCTAAAATACTCTATGCTCCGATAACAAGTCCCATGAACATGTGGACTCGTCTCACCTCATGATAAACGAGAAACAAAAGACATTTAAAGGAGAAAAAAACAAAGCTCATTGCAATTTGTTTCTATATGAAACTGCAATTGTTATTAATCAAGTGAATCAAGAAGTCTTTTGTAGCATATTTATCACTGGGTAAAGCCCTTTATTGCTCCTATTATTGGCATATACCAAATGAAACTGTGGGTCCTGGGTATGACCATGGACTTATCCGGCGGCGAGGCTCCATTTCTAGTTCTGGAGCTCTGTGGAGTTATAGAAGCAATCGCCACGACTCCCAGGGTCATACTAGCTAGGGATGGTAGTACATGCTAAGTCTACAAACTTGGGTTAAATAATTCATAGAGGCAGATGGGGTCCATAGCCTTCACGTCAGGTCAGTTCAGGTCTACGGATTAGATGGAACTCCTCAGCCGTATTGAAGGCAAGCTATCTAGGAGACGGTAAAACCAAAACCGGACAGAAGAGTTCGTTATCCCTGTAAGACAATCTTTTTGTGTTTGTGTTGTAAACAAGAATAACCTCTTTCACTTTGCCATAAGCTAATATGGAAGAAATAGGCTGTCAAAACTAACATAAAAATATATACCCAGAGATTACGACCTGAATGCTATTAAACATCAAATTAGACTAGACTGGGCTGCATCCGAGATTATGAAATGCATAGGTTTGTTTCATCATCTTTGGCTGCAGTTGAGAAAAATCAAATTTAAGTCACATCGAATAGAGTTCCCCATCATGTAAAAGCTCATGGTTATAACACATATGTACTGTCAATAGAGCGTTCTGGCCTAGAGTGCATCAATTGGACGACAAAGCTAATACAAAGAGTAGAAACATTTCAAAACCATATTATGATATTCATGACGAACAAAAAGCTATCAGACCGTGTTTCAATGGGAAAACTTCGTCGACTCACAACTTTAATACCGATTACCTCCATGATTAAGAATCGAGTCCCAAAGTTATTTGGGATCATCAGTAGATCTAACGCTGGCTTGTTAAAAACATGTCTAGTAACCTAGTAGAGGGAAAGAGAAATAGAGGAAGACCTCGAAAATATTGGCTTGACAACCCAGATCAATGGTCACAACTAAACGTTCATGACTTGCTTGTAAAAACCGTTATTTGTCAAGAGTAATTTTGCATGTTAGTGCGCAATTTAGCTTAACTGGAGACAGTGACACATGATGAAGTGAAACTTTGAGACAATAATGCCAAGAATCGAACTCAACGTCACCTAGCAAAAAGTGAGGATGGACAGATTCTCAGTATATTGGTGCGGCTTAGCCCCGTTCCGTCAAACTGGGTAGCAACATAGTGTGCTCGAGTAAAATATTGATAGAGAATATCAAACTTTTCTTATTTGAATGCTATCGATCTCCCGTATCTATAGATACGATTTGCGGTGTTTCACAACATTTATAGTAAATCAAATTGTGTAATCAAATTAAGTAACGATAAGTTAATTTCACCTCAAACATATCACTAAATCTATTCTGACAATACAGAAAATAAAATATTAGCGATTATTATTGAGTACTAGTGTAATAGCAAGCCCCTCCGAAATGTCGTGAGTAGGCCTGCTGGACTAGATTCTGTCAAATTGTTCGATTTTCGAATGCAGATAGAAATGTGACGCCCGTTACATTTAAAGGTGGATTTCCACTTCAAGAATTTCGCGGAAACGGAAAGTGGAAAACGGAAAGTTGTTACGGAAAGTTTCCAT
>JAAAKL020008010.1:0-16325 GCA_010016065.2 Carybdea cf. marsupialis auct. non (Linnaeus, 1758)
TTGAATGGTGTGCGGCAAGGTGGGGTCCTCTCGCCGTTGCTGTATAACCTTTATGTGGACGATCTTAACAAGGACGCAATGAAATTTATAAGCAGTGCCATAATCTACACTGATTTGATCAACTTTCATTTGTACACTTCCACTACACCCACCTTGTTTAATAAAGACAGTAGTCACCATTCCACACTCCCTGAAATTTTATGCTTTTGGGAGTTTTGCCTGATTATCTAAATAAGATAGACTTCATGGAATTAAAACCACAACAGTAAGTGTTTGATTATGAGTATTAGACAAGCCATACGGCTCTGAAGTTTTGCTAGTAACGCAGTGATCGCACTAACGAAGACAACACGCAGATGTAGATGCGAGCTTTTAAGATTCACCTAGAGTAAAAGTGTTACCTCTAGTTTCATTGTTTCTTTTCTCTCGAGATGCTATTAATGGTAGTTAAATCTTTTGAGGACAAATAAATCAGTTTTCAAAAACTTAAGCGGCCCATCAATTGCTTTCGGTTCCTGCTGCTCTCAAGATCCGAATAGGCGCCAAATGACTTGCTTTCAACTGCGTCCCTGGGATGCAGATGCGTGCTTCCTGTTGGTCATGTCTGCTCTTCACGTTGCACTAAATGAAAACCTCGTAAAATTATAAACTGTATTAGTCAATTGACAAGAGAATCCAGAGAAGGTCTATTGCAAGTAGCTCTGAAACTACTGGTCAACCCTGCTCATAAAATACGGTCGTACCATGCTCAGAAAATACGGTCACACCCAGCTCATAAAATACGTTCAGACTCTGCTCATAAAACCTACAGACAACTTCTATCACGTTGAAATATGGAAACCAGATACAACACTTTGAATCGATTATTTGTTTCTTATATTGCTTTCTTAATCTCTTTCATGAAAATGTACCCTATACTCTTTGAAACTTTATTAAGTTATAATGATAAGCTTTGAGTTTCCACACAAAACTTCAAATTATAATACTGCTGTACTTCTTACGAAAGTGTATACTGTTCTCTTTTTTTATTGTACTAATTTCAGGTAGAAGGCAAAGATCGCGAAAACTTGCAAACGTTGACTGTTTCTCAATATGCTTGACAGTGCAAGGATATCAAGTACTTAAATTTGCAACACAACATGCGCTAAATGTTAACAAAATGATCGAATGCAACAAATCGTACCTTTAAAATGTTGATGCATTCTAGCTCACCATAATTACTTATCTGCCTGTGAACAGTTTTTGAAAAGACCAGCCGACGAAGTTGTCTTAGAGAAACTTGCTAACAATCAGAGGTAGAGAGATTTATCAAAAAATAGAAAGATTGTGATTGTGTGATCATGAGCATTGCACACTTCATAAAAATAAGATTCCCGAATTTTTGCTGTATACGAAGGGATATAAAATATTCCAAGGTCTTTATGAACGTCATATATTTTTTCAGTCATGCCACTGATGATTGAATGATAAAGGATATTAGTAAGATATGCGTGTTCCTCGCTCCGTTATCAGAATATTGAAAAAAAACACAAATGGGTCTAGCCAGAAACGGCAAAGTTGTTTGATTGTAGTTTATTGTAGAGTAAACAATTTTATTATTTGAACTCTCATCTGATATAATTTCAATTTTGATCAACTGGTATAAGCTGATTTAATATCAAGATAACGTGGACCATCACCTGCACAATAGCATGCATAACGTAAGTTTAACATGTAAACGGTTGTAGTCATTCGACACTTGATATATATGCTGCCTTTGGAGGGTGATGAAAGTGTGTATTGATATTGTAAGCACTTTAAACCAACATGTTTATAATCCTGAATGCGGGTTGAGTTCAAATGTAAATGCTGTTGGAACTTACTGCGAACTATAACACAAAAATTAAACAAACACTTACCAGTATGAAGGCTGATTGGAATTCGTACTTAGTAGGCCCCAGTTCGAGAGCTGCTGGAGGACTTGGACTAGTGAGAAAGGATTGATGTTTATGTGTATAATATTTGACTTTACATAATCAGAAGAAAATGAGAAAAATCGTGTTAACAATCACGGCCTAGATACGACTTTGTTTTTCAATAACACGAAGGGAGCTATTCTTCATTGCACAAGTTTACTTTCATCTGTTCCATCTTATTGGCATAAAAATGAAGTATGAATGAGGTAGAATATCTTTATAAGATATGAGACCAACAACATCGACAATGAACGCCCACATCTAAATCAAGTGCACTTATAAACCCTTTCTTTAATGACGTCAAAATCAAGATAGCCTTTCAAGCATCATTTATACAGTGATTGTAGTAGTATTTATTGGGTTTTTTTACTATGCTCTGAAATCATGTAAGTTCAGAAGGGTTACATTCCGGGGTAAATCAATCTTTAAGTCAGTTGAAACATTAAATCCTTCAGGTCAATATCTTTGTAAACTATTACCTATGCAATCTTCATGAAACATGCCCAACGACCACCTTGACCTGACGACCGCCGTTACATAACGACCACTGTTTTATGCCCCGAACATTTCTCCTAAAAGTCCCATATAAAAATGTTTCAGAAAATGCTATCACTACAGAAAATCAGATTTACAACAAACTAAAATTATTTATGATATAATATGGACTCGTAATTACAACCACCTGTATGTCTCCCTGTGATACTTTCAGCCTGCCATCTCATCACAAGATCTATGGCATATGACTCTGAGCATGCGTTACTTAAGCAAAGGTTCGAAATATACATCTAATGTGGGTACAATTGCATTGCGCCTGGACCTTGTAACTGACACCTTCAATACAGCAGCACGTTCTTTCCCCTAGCTCTCTCAGTTACATGGAGAACATATTGTTGCTTGACGCTGGAAAGAGAATTCGTTGCTTGAAACGTACTCAATAGGCGACAAGGAATGTGAAGCTCATCCATATTATATCAAATATTTTTAAGTAAAATTATTATACGAATACGAGAGCTTTGATATCCGATCTCTCAGAAAAACGTACTCATGGAAATCAAGTTAAATAGACAAAGTCAAGGAGCTCCTAAGAATATTGTGTAACCTGTTGATTAATACTGTTAAAAGTGTGATTGTAATATATAATATTTAAAAGTTATTGTATTGATTAATTGTATGAAAGGGATTAAGTAACAATATTGGTCACTAAAAAGAAAATTATCATGCATTAGAGATTATAAAAGATAAAATTTGGAATGTGTAAACAAGACATTCTAGAGAGAGTGTGATACTATTACACAGTATGTTTACTTTTCTCTTCTTCAGGCATCAAATTGAATAAGACAATAATAGAGGGTATGAAACAACAACAGGAAAATACAAGATGTCACTGTGTGGCTTGATTGGAAAGCAATGTGGTATATCAAGAATGTTATTACGGAGTATTCCATTGCTCAGTTGGTAGAGTTGTTCGCCATGATAATGTGGATAAGGCTGAGGGTGTGTAAAGAACCAAATGGAACCAAGACATTCTCTACCACATCATATGTTGCATTATATACACTACACATCAATTTATTCTCTATTCAAAATCGTTCCACCGCAGACCATTTTCTTACGTAAAAAACTGAAATGTGCTCACTGAAATAGATATCTAAATTCTTTGCACGCAGTTGCAATTCAATTCTCGAAACAAGAGCACCCTTTTGTAACTCACGTACCTAGAAACATCGACCAAAGGATGAAATGCAGATAATACCAACGAGAATAATACTAGCAGTGCGTCATCGTAAACCAATTTCTCTGTCACTTGTTTAGTAGAAAGATTGGTCTCCTCCAAATAGCCTTATCATCAAACTACACAATAGTATAATAGAAAACCAACACAATTCATTTTAGCAATATCATTTAATAATTACTTGAATGTAGCAGATGTTTTATATAAGCTTTTGTCTCCAGTACAGTGGAAGACAATTTTTCTTCTATTTCTATCGAATTTTACAACTGCTTATTTATTGTAAAACCACAGCATGTTACGACGTAGTAAAAATGTACGGACGTTGCAAATTTGTAAGAACATTATCATTTTGACGTAGTAAAGGACGTTTGGCAGCTATAAGACAACTGTTATATCAAGTACCATTATCGCTGCGTCACACAGTAACTAGATAACATACTCGTATTCTTCCAAGCAGACGTTCGGTATCAGATAAGATGTGACATACTGACAAATGGTGATTTGACAGCTCCTATAGCTCTCCCTTCCACAAAACGTTCAGTATGCCTTCCCTCGTTTGTTTAAGAGAAACTAGAAATTTATCATTTGCAAATTTGGTGCGAGCATGTACGCACTTGGGCATTTTCAGGGATATTCTAAGGGGGGTAGCAAGATTCAGTGGTCTGGTGTACCACGTTTTGGGGGTAGATCCTACTATAGATAACTATGAGATTTACTACTTAGAATCCCTATTGAAGTAATCAATCCATATCCATATCCTCAAAGTAAAGTACCCTTTTTGATATCGTTAATGTGGCACATGGCCGAATTTCCCTTAAATATGCCACTGTTCAAGAATAAAGTCTCTGTCAGTATTTTATAGGTGCTCCATACTAATATTTATCCAGATTATGGTAATCATCATCTTTCATCCCATTTTACTTAAGGATTTCAAAAAGGTTGATATAAGTATAACGTCTTCACTGGCCTCACCGTACAAGCGCATTTCTATTATTGCATTATCAGTTGAGTTGACAATCAAAGTTTTGCATGTTTTTAATAACCTAAGAGTCATTTCTACAGCCCCTCATTATCAAGTCGTAAGAATTCTACCGTAGGAATGATTACTTGAAGAAGAATAGATACCTCTTTATAATATTAACTCTTTGTAATTTTTACTTTAAAAAACTGATCTATCTCATAATGGTAGTCACTGTAAAAGTATATTTACTTCCTTGTAGCGGAACTGTTTCACGGAGACCTTCTTCCTTAGGAACACCACCCCGTCATAATTCAGCTGTAATGTTGAACTTAACCTTTTTAACAGAAATGGCGCTTGCCTGTAACAGAAATCGGTTCCGTCTCTCTGTTGCTTTTTACTTCAAACTTCTGATCTTTATTCGGGATCTAATTTTTCTTCTTAACAATTGCAGTAAAATCTTAACGTCAAGCACTGTGCAAACTTGAAGTGGTATCAATGTCATCACCAGATTAAAAAATGACTAGAAAGGACTTTTCTTGGGATGGCAACTCTCGCCTTTTGAAGAGTACGGTAAACATCCCTTTTTAAGGATTTCCGCCAATTAGTCGAAAAATTTAAGCATATTTTAAGCTAACCTTCAATCTCTGTACGATAATTGGAAGCAACATATGTGACGTTTTCAACTTTGGTCGACGGATCCCGAGAACGTACCAAGTTTTGGAGCTCCAGTACATAAAATAGATGAGATCATGCCCAAATAAGAAACAGAAACAAATCACGTTTAATGAGCATTTTGTTGAAAGATAGGACAAAAGATACTATTTTAAGTTCCGGACAGATTTGCTCATGGAAGGAACAGAATTATATGACTTTTTAAATGAAATGATGCAATGAGCAGCAGACATTGAAGATTCACATTGAAAAGTGGACTCACTTGAAGAATAGTGTGCCATTCTTAGGCATGACCATCCATTTAATGAACGGGCAGTGTGCAAAGTACAAGAGGATATGGCTGTAATAATGGCAAAGTTTTGGAAGCTGCTCTGGTAGGTTGACAAACCCAATGCAGCCTTTGGGTAGTGACCACCAGCAGAGGATACGTTAAAATGGATGCAACTGATAGAAAGATCAAAGTAGCAATTGATCACTAAACAAAAAATTGTCCTAGTCAGTTCGTTAGTGACGAGTTAATGGGAGAATTATGGGTAAAGCTCTTCCAAGGGCTTTCTTAAAACTCGTTAACGAAACATGAGAACGTAGGGTGTGTTGCTTTCAAATTTCTAAAAAGCAAAAAGAAAGCTATCTTATGTTAAGATGTTCCAATTGATCGGCAAAAAATCCCTTACAAGACTGTTTTCTTTAATCTTCAAGAGAGGAGGGTAGTCATTTATTAAGAATCCTCTCTAGTTCCTTTCTTTTGTTCTGTTAACACATAAATTGTAAGTACTAGCCATTAAGCTAAAGATTTCTTACTTTCAAATTCTATGAGAAAGTGATATCTGTTCCACACTTGAACCGTTTGGCAAAGCGTTTCCTAAAACTAATTTTATTCAGTTTCACTATGTATGTTCACATATCGGCTACAGATCTACAGAAAGTGACAAAGTGTACAGATGAGCATAATCAAGTAGCATGACTAACCTCCATTTAAAGAATAAGATCAGTGAAAGTGAGCTCGAGTATCGCGTTGCAGGCAAAGATAAAGCAGCTCGGGTCAGTCAATGTCCATCCTATCGCCTCCATAGTGTATAAATAGCCACTTGCCACGGCCGTCATCTTAATCTTCGCGGTGGTCCACCTTGATAGGCTTAGCTTACAAGAAACCCTTTGTAGTTCTTAGGAGCTCAGACGTGCGCAGAGCAGCCCCTTTCGCTTGTGCACAATTCACTTTATCAAGAGGTTTATAATAGGAATCCGTCGGGCATACAACGGACATGGTCCTGCGAGCTCAATCTTTTCATCTTCAGTATGAAAGCACCATATAGCAGAGTGGTCAACACACAGCACTCACAGATACGTACGTTAGTGCATTCTGTTAAATACATATCTCGCCAAGCCCTGGCGCAGAGCCTTTTAAAAACGTTTCCAAAATGGCATTGGATTTTACTTATCAACCTACAGGTTGTTGCTAAATCTTCGGAGCCTAGGTTCTTAAAATAGTCAAAATTCTTCCGTTTCTTGCCATAAACTTTCATCGCTTTTTGGAATATTACCTCCCATTGCAAATCACTACTATTTTCTCGGTACTGATTACTAATCCAAGCTTAGTACACACCATGCTAAACCTTTTAAGTAGCCGCTGTAGGCCTACAACAATGTGTGAAAAGCGAACTCTCAAGCATCAACATTTTCCAAGCCTTGGACTTGACGTAGAGCTGTGCAAGGTTTCGGAGTTTTCCATCAGAGCGTGTGTAGAGGAGGACATATGTTAAACGAAGAAAGAAAGGATGCAAGAAAAGGAAAACGAAAGAAAATTCCAAGTAAAATATGTGAAATAATTATGTCGTACTTGACTTCGCGTCGCAATGCAAAATTGCTAGATAACAAACTAGCTATTTTTATCCTATAGGCTTCGGTAGGTAGTTAATTCTGTTAAGGTTGGCAAACATACCTTCTGCTCCACCATGTAAAAAAAATCTTATTTTTGCCCACAGATGTCATTCACAACAGTATATTTTGCTAACTGCATTCTCTTAAGCTAAAAATCTGCTTCGGCAGCTTAACATTCCGTACTGCAACTCTTGCTATTGAGAACCTGCAAACTCTTGCAGGCTACATATTAACACTCTAGCGTGTACTTCTCGAAGTAAAATGAGCAGTGTAATGCCTTTTAATGTGGTAAGCATGGCATTCTTCATGTTGTTTGCAAAGGTACCATCACGACAGCGTTGATTATATAACTCATACTAGCGAGGCAGCAGACAGCGAGATTTTTAACAAATCCGGTACGGTGCTATATGTGGTAGAAGTCTGCCATTTGGTGAGTGCGACAAATGTTTTCCTACAAGTTTTAACATAGTAGGTATTTTATCCTCATCCTTTTCGATATTTAACCTTAATACGGACTCCGAATCAGGCCCGTAGCCAAGAGTGGGCGCGAGGGAACAAAGCCCCTCCGCACAACATCACATGCCTACCTGCATGCAAAATCGTTGATTTAACTTTTTTGTTTGAAAAGTGAACATTGGAAAAGCATTGTCCTTGCCTTCTCTTTCCAGTAGGTCGTATGAATGGGTCTTTTTGATAGCTTTTCCAGAAAAGTAGTCGCTGCTTCAAGTAATGTGTTTTTACAAAGCAGTGACAGTCAAAAATAGGAGATAGAACAATTTTGAAAACTTGAAAACAGTTTCCCCTTTGTCGAGGCTGAGAATATTCATCCCGTCTAATATGAAACTCCATATGTATTAGGCATATGTTGAAAGACTGAAAATCACCATTGAAGAAAATTATTAAATAATAATATAATATAATATAAAATACTTCAGTTGCTTTATAATCAAAGGGCTGCATTCAAAGACACGTATGCCCACGCTTCACTCGCTATACGTGAATCAAGTACAGCTGTATTCGAGGCCAGGATTTTACCATGAAGCGAATCAGCGAACTACATCGCAGATCCGTGAGAAAATGCTCCGAAGGTACTTATTTTTAAAAGTCTAAATATAGATTATTTCATAACGTAAATAAGACTTCATTTGTTGGTGTAAACGTCATAACTAAACTGTGATAAATGTGACTAAGAAATAAATACTAATCCTAAATTTTTACAGTGCACTTGAAACATAATTAGTAAAGAAATGGATAAAAATGAAAATATCATTAATATCATATCATGAAATATCATGAAAAAGATATAATTTATTGTTAATCAACTTAGAAAGATAAATACTAATTACAGAAGCAGGTTATTCTATAAGTTTGGTATTTGCTATTAAAGAGGGACAGAATAATGTGCAGAGCATGAATTTAGTGTAGTAATGAAAAACAGTGACGAAGTTGTTGATGTTGCTCAAGAGTGTATGCAAAGTATACCCATTTTGAAATGTAAGACGGCCTCTGTCGAAGATGAACGTATCAGACATAACAGAAGATACTACTACGCGGTTTGTTATACCTGACACATACAAAGTTCATGGCATGGAGGTTGTACCCCTTTTTTATTTCAAAGTTACTATTCCTAAAAAGAGCCTTCTCTATACGAGTTTGGTAAATGTAATTTCTACTGAAATGTGTCTGATCTACTAGATAACGTTCCTAATAATACACTGTTATTTTTCAAAACCCACTGTGAAACGATGGAAAGTATTTGTATTCCCCAGATCTCTAGTCTAATATGAGCAGGGATTCGTTTAGTGGATTACTTCAAAAGAGTGTTCATGTTTGTTGTTATAAAGAATGTATTTCAGTTCAGTTCCGTAATTCTACTTAAAATAATTTAGGAGATATCAAAGCTGCGTACCTATTGCACCAAATATATGATTAGGTTAGTATATGTATTTGTTGATACATAATGGGCAAAGTTCTCTTTCAGAACCTTTGTTGTAAGTTTTGACTTGCTTGTTTCGGCACCTCCTAAAATATGTTGACATTATATGATGACATGACATTATTATAAATTTGGTGTAATTACTTTACTAGTATTTAATTAAGTAAGCTAGATATGTCCAAGCTCTAGATAACTAATAACAACTACATAATTGCTCCCAGGCGATAGCAATGGATTTTTGTAATAGTTGTAGGGAGGCAGAGTTCTCTTTCCAAGACACATCTACGAGATCATCAATCTGTTACATCTTGTGTCAAGCATCCTTGGTTACTCTATAATATGAGAACTAACCTGTTTGTGAAGATAAGGAAAGAATAACACAGCAAGAGGCGTTTGGCATCACAAAGTAGCAGATTACCAGATATTTTTGCTTATTTCTGGCAGCACATGCTTTTGTTAACGGCAATTTAAGTCCCAAAATTGTCACTTTTTATTTGTCAGCAGAAGTGAAGATTCGTTTATTAGATCACCTGTTAGAAAAGAAGTAGGATTGTCATTACTAAGAGAGAAAAGAATATGTTATATACATTTGGGGAATACTCTACTACAGAACTAATGACTTGAGCTAAGCTTATATTATGCTCATTACATGTCTATGCTTCTCTTATTGAAGAATTTTTAGCCTGTGACACACTTTTTAGCCAATGTCGTTGATACCTAAGGATCGATGGGTTTATCAATTAGCAAGGTAAGGGATAAGGCGGACAGAAGGGTTTCAACGATTTGAGGGGGTGGAAACTAACATTGGCATCATATTAAGGGCAGGTTTGATTTTTAAGACTTTTTTAATATGTCATCTCACAAGAGTCCAGAAATATCCTAAGTTCAACAGTTTATACTAAGAGAGTATGAACCTTCAGTTTGCATTGAAAAAATGAAGGGTCGCTCAAATATGCACTAAGAAACTAATAGGTTATCTACTCCACGAAACATAATTAGACCATTTAACTAGACGCAATTATAAGTGTTTTGATGAAAGCAGTACTACTTTATTAGGCATTTGCTTAAGGGTCTCTTCTAAGAATCGCCGTCATTTTTACCAGAGTTAGTTAACCTCTTGGATGAGGAGAATGCAGTGGCTTCAATACAGCTTATGGTGATATCCATTAGTGTTTTTCCGTGGGTAACTATAAATCCTTCTGGTAAGAATGCGTTTCAACTTCTATAAAAAGTAAGAATCTGTCACTATATACAGTTGTACTTGGTCTGAATGCAACACTAAGCATAGTGAACGCGATATTGAGGCATCATGTACAACCTCGAGAGAGTTTTTTAAACTCTTAGAATATAAAGGAGAAATTTTATATTGATGAGTTAATTATTCGTGCTAATTGAGATGACAAATAACGGGAAAAGTTAGAGGCAGCTGATCGGAGATTGATGTAGACATGATTTAGGCCACAAACCCACATGCATTTGATGGAAAACTCACAGTACATCTTGATATCATCTATCAGGAGAAACCCTGCTATAAAGCTTTATTACAGTTCAGGCTAATGCATGCAGGAGTTAGAGACGTTAGGAATTTTTTGAGTGATAAACTTGTTAGAGGAGCTTGTAGAGTAACAAAGGTAAAGGTAAAAATACTAAGGGATCTTTAGGTACCATGACTTGCTTTCTCGATATATTTCATTGAATAAGCTAGTTTTAAAAGGTAACGTTATTCACGTATGCATTAGTAAGGGTGTCTTATTTTTGAAGTTGTCGAAGGGGGTGTATAGAATGAGATGATGATAGACATGCTATGGTACTGCTAATAAGAAGAAGATCTTGCTTCCATTCAAAGGCTCATTTTACCATGTTATTGATCTTATAGGGTGCTTTACAGGAGCACAAGTATTGTAACAGTAATGGAAACTTGCTCAAGTGTTTAGCAAGAGATTGTTATAATTATTCCAGTATTGTATTCTAATTTATTGAAGGTTCGTCTTTAATGTGGTAAGAAAAATAAGCTTAAACATTCAGGAAATACAGAGGTTTTCTCTGAACGATGTCAATGGAGATATCGCCCTTCATCTGCCCTCCTCTCCCCCCACCCATTCCTCTAAAAAATAATGAGTGGCCAGTGGGTATAACAACTTAGAATATGGTTAACTTAATGGAAACATCATGGTAACGAAAAAGAATAGTGGTCTTCAGACTACACTACCACACCAGAGAACGAGAAGTGGACAACTTTATTGCAAACAATTGATTGGTCAGTTATGTAATTCCAATATTGATGTCAAAAAAGGACAATAAAGTCATGGATGGTGCAATGATGATGGTACCGCCAATTGGACTTTTTTTTAGAATTCATGTCATAAGAGAACAATTAATAGACCAAAGGTACTTTTACACAAGTATCCGTTTGTCATGGTCTATTTTTGGTTATATGACTTTTTTGTGTTTAGACAGGTGGAAAGACATTCCATTTGTCGACAAGTATCAACTGTTAAACTTCTCTTCGATAGGTAGCTACAGTGCCACAAAATTTTATCAATTACTAGCAAGGTTAAATTAACACATCTGTGAAGTGGTGTCCGATCGAAACAAAAAGCATATAACAAAACGTCTGTAATACTTATGCAAGTTCCCATCGGACTTGTCATTTTACGTTGTATACGTTTTGTTACTTGATGTTGACGTTTGATAAGTCGTTGCTCATCTTCTCCAAGGGAAACTGCGGACATGCCACTTCTGGTTGTTAGAACATGTAGATGTTTCATCCTTTTTGTATAGTTTTAGATGTCATTAGATTTTCAATATTTCTCTATGCAACACGCAACCGTGATCTCATCAAATATTAGGTTTTCTTACGATATATGTTTGCAATATCAGACAAAATGTGTATTTACTGGGTAGTAACGTTTTACAAGAAGAATTGCTTAGCCATATTGCTAAGACGTTTCAGCCATGACCATAGATATAGTCGATTTGGAAAGGCATAGAGAGAGTAATGGTTACACATTGTAAGCCCAAATAATCTAATTCTAGAGAGATAACAGATAAACTTTTAATTGCTATTTAATTGCTTTCTAAGTCTTGTTCGTGCTTTTATTGTGGGCATTGCCCTTGTGTTGTCTATTTATTAAACACATTGTATAGAAAACTAGATAGTTATGTCATTTTAACAGTTTTAATGGAAGCTAGTTCTCTGATGGTTGATATTTGTCACTTTTTGAGTCGTAGTCTTTAAAGAAACAATCAATTCCCTGCAACACCAAAACCACATCAATAACACATCCTGCAACCTACCACGCATATGGCTACCAGCGCTATCGGGGAAACACAAGAAACACAAAATCAACATGCCGCCACTTCCAACAAGTTCTATCCCTACTTCCTCGGGAGTCCGCCATTGAATAACAGACAGCAAAAACGGTCCAAAGTCCAACAGCCTGTAGATAGGAGAAGTATCTCTCGAAACGTAGCTCCGAAAAAGACTACGAATATTTAGCTAGTTCTCTGAGTTGCGTTTCCACTTATAAAGTCTTTTTTTTCTTTAGTCAAGTAATTGGATTTGTATCATCTAGTTGATATATGAAGATAATAGCTGATGAAGCTTCAAACACTTTTTTCTACGATTGTTATGCACACCATCAACCATATGTATCCACATATTTGTCATGTGAATTTGTGCACTAAGTTACGATTATTTCTTAGTCGCTTTGATATGAAAATGTGCTGAAGCATTTTAACATTCATATCTTTAATTATCACCTGTTCTTTAATAATTTATTTACAATATTTCCACCGGGTCTTATATTTCAATTTACGCATAGACCTTGCGTTTTTTCATTGGATTGGTTAAATGTTTATTCACTTTAATACCATTAAATTTGTGTTCCCTGATGGCTTGGCCTCATCATCATCCTTTCACAACAAATGAACGCAGTTAGTACTCCAGACAAGCAGGGGGACCTTAATTATTGTAAGGTAACTCTTAATTGAAGGATTTTAATCTAAGTCTCTAAAGTAATGTTTGCTTTAAATACGCAAAGTGTCCCTTTTTCCAGGACAGTTTTATTAGCTTGCTTACCAAGGATGCCTCATTTAAAGAACATGTAACAAATGTCTTAATTTATATATTCTGGAATAATTCGTCTAATCTGCACATTATGTATTGGTTATAGATAATGCTAAAATACACTACAGTTGTCTCACGCTCATGCTATAAATGACAACTGCTTCCAATGATGCACTTTTAGTAACTATGCCATGTAAAATGGAATTACACGGTACATGAGACAGTGATGAAAGCTACTGTATTTAGATTAAGACATAGTGTTCAACAGGCCACCTACTCCTTGTTTACCTACGGTGTTCAAGAAGAGTTAAGCATTATATTGTTTACATTGCTAAAATTTAAGACAAATTGCAGACTGGTTTTATGGACAAAAGTCTGTTAACCCCAGACAGGTATATTTTTAATGCATCGGAACACACATCAAACAAAGGAATGTTATCCCGAACTTCCCGAAGATATCCTAGTAGATCTGTTAACAACCCATTATGTCTTCGCCAATGTAAAGTCTTGAACATCAAAACGTAGGCCCAAAAAGTTGTTAAGGGAGATTTTACCTACCAGTTTTACAGAAAAGTTGGGAACTTTAATCTCAAGACATAAACATCTACATGTAGTCTACTCCAAAATATTTTAGTGCGCAACACACAATTTGTAGCTCAAGACGTGTAACGTGAACGCAACTTAACGTATTTTTAAGTTGATATCGATTTTGTCTCCATTCTACTGTCGCTTCTTTGGTTTTGCTATCAGACTCCAAATGTTGTTTTTAATGGAGATATATACTAAGCCATTGGACTGATTGAGTAGACGTAAGGTATTTGGATGGTTCCAAATGCGCTTTCGTTGTAGATTTGATGGAAGCAGCACGCTTGTTATACAATCGTTAAAGCTGGGTCAAATTGCAGCTTGGTAACTAGCTACGTAACCTTGTGCTTCCTCATTTATATGAGACACAAGAAAAATGAACAGTCACGTCTACGATCACCAGTTGGACTTAAAATGGTCTGCTCCGTATAACTAACTTGATAGTACGTATGATAGTTTGTAGTAAATGGAAGCAGTGGTACTTCCCTGAGTGTGTTGCTTACATTGCGATTACAAAAGCGTTGTTTATTAACTTGTTTACTATTTATTTCCTGTATTCTTATGTAATCATATAATTCCTCACTGTTTTCATATTATATTCAGCCATGCATACATAGCATGTTCCAAAGATGCTCAACAAATAGTATAAATGCTGTATTCAGAGCAATTTATACCACACTGTGATCGATTTCAATATCAAGGGATTGATAAACTGAATTGTTTATCTTGCGTCTGAACTACTTTTCTTGTAGTTATTTTTGGTTTACTTGTATTACATTTTTACAAAACGTTTATAATACAATACTACTAGAACAGCATGTGCAATCAATGAGTCCTCATTTTTAACAAATGGAAATTGCACGATTCATACAGTTTCTCTTGTACTGTGTATGGATAAACTTGAAGAAATAGTACCATGGTGCGAAAAAAGAGATAATGCGTTTGGTTAGTTTGTGATCGGGATGCTTTTGAGAAGGAGGCCACTAATGTCCACAAAAGACCAGATATCTGAAAGAGTACCTCATAATTGAAAATTAGACCAAGTGAATTGAAAATACAGCTGAGAAGTTTAACTGTTTTGTTAAAAAACAAACCAGAGATCAACCCTCTACACGAGTCTAAAATGACATGGAGACATTGAAGTTATCAGGCTATGATACTAGAGCAGGGGCCTTGTACGACTGAAGACTACAAGTTCCCAACTCATTCCCAATAAGACACTTTTAAGTATTAAGGAAACTCTGTTACTCTTGCTCGGTATATAAAACCATGAACTGGATTCAAATAGCATAGTTCTCACAGGGATGCTTCAAAAGTTGAAAGAGTGTATGAAGTCGATTATTACAGGTATCTTACTTGAATTTTGACTCACACTTTTTAAAAATGCAGTAAGCTTAATATGTTGTTGAATTTATGTCTTTTCAAAAATTATGACAGCACACGTATGTACTTCATAAACAGCAGCAAAATCTGTAGACCTCTGCAAACAAAATGGTTGTAAGAATGGTAGGATGGATGGACGGAGATCTTTTTCCCGTTATGACATGCAGCAACCCCAATCTTAAAATGACTTCATGCTACCAGATACTTAACGCAGTCCTTGACTAAGCGTCCTCCCACTAGAAGCTTCTTGTATGTTTTACAAAATATCAGAAATAATAAAACTTAAAATGTTCTTGCATCAACAACACTTTGACGACAATTATTTGGTCTACTAAAATTTGCAGCTATTTTACTTCCTGCAGTATTAACACCAACCTGCATCACGTCCTCTCGAAATGGTCGTCAACCTCGAGTACGAGTGTCCCGTGTCCTCACAACTGATGGCCCTAGTAAAAGCCATGAAAGTAGTTGATGTTCCGCAATCTTACCTGTGCCTATGAACAGTTTTCTTTAGAGAGAAATTCCTAAAGAAGGTATACCAATAACCGACTGGTCCTTTACAAAAGCTCTTATATCAACCCAGTTTTATAAAGTTCTGGTAACTGCTCAACTTATTTGAAGCCAAAACTGAGTAGGTGGGAGTAAAGTTTAATTCAGCAATTATTTCTACATATCCAAGATGCCATCTAAGATCAGTAACGAAACATATTGAGACAGGATGCTCCTGTAATTTGCGCCTATTCAAAGGTTAGGCTACTTGAAGGTGTTAGACATATCTACATTGAACAAATCATTAATTGTACATCGAAATACCTGGTACATTTGAACTTCTGTCTAGCTTATTAAATTTATCAAATGTCTTTACAATGCTAGTAACTCGAAATATCATCAATGATGTAGCTTTTATGATTACAGATTATCTAGCTAGCCAGCTACAGCTTTAATGATTAAAAAACAACAAATTTCATCGTTGTACCATTGTATTGTTTAGCAGAATACATGACGCTACTTGAAAACTGTTGATACTTCCCCCCCCCCCCTACCCCCCCCCCCCCCCCCTCTTTCTCCCTCTATTCCTCTATTTTGAATCGCAATCAACGCCCTGGAGCTATATTAAGACTGATGAAGAAGAAATAACATTTTTTTAAAGCAGG
>JAAAKL020008011.1:0-16324 GCA_010016065.2 Carybdea cf. marsupialis auct. non (Linnaeus, 1758)
GGACTGGGTGGGCCCCGTGACTATGGCAAAGAGAAGTTGTCAAAGCTTCCCAGCGCTGGAATCGAACCCGGGTTGGTAGTTTTCAAAGCAAGCTTTTAGACCACACGGCCACACGCTCCATGTGTGATATATGAAGCTTCTAAGTAGCAATCTTCTAATAGTTGTGTAGCCTCGTGTGTCATTAGGTTATGCAAGTAGATTAAGATGGTGATTTTGTCAATGCTGCTGTTGAGTCAAGTGTAGAAATCAACAAAAAAGATGAAGACAGGCAAAACCTGTTTCTAAGCGAATGCATATCCTTGGAAGTCCAGGACGAATTCTTGTATCTGAGAAAGGGAAGAATGTCTCTAGTTTTACATTAGGCAGAATTGAAGTATGCCATGTTGATGGCTCTTTGTTACCGACACCCAAAATGAAGATCTTTGACAACTTTTCTGTGTCAAGACAAAATTGTCATCTGCCATGCCACATGCTACTTGGTATTTCTGTAATATTTGATCTACCTTCAGGTCAAGTAAACACTGGCTCACTTAAAATTCGAAAGGAAGTAGGCAAAATTAATTGAGTCCAAATGAAGCTTAAAATGTTGTAAGCAACTGGCTTTCTGGGCCCATTATAACGACCTAATGTAAAACTTGCAAACTTCTAAATGGATTTAATCCAGTCTGTCGATTTGTGATTCGTCACGACAACTTTGTTAAAATGTCAAAGTTTTTACAATACAACAATAAACACATCATTCTATGTAGAAACCTTTATCTGATCCATGAAAAAGAATTTGGAAAAGGGATCCTTGAGAAGTTAATTTTCATACAGTGAAATATATCCATAACCTTCGATTCAGCCTGATTTGGGTACCATAAAATCGAGTATTTATAATATTAAAAATTGAAAATATGCCAAAGTAAATTCCTGTGTTTTGGTAAAATAAGTTTAATCTCAAAATCAGATGATATTTTACATATTTTTTATCACCTCAAGGAATAAAACTGAAAAACATCAGGAATCCGAAATGGCCATATTAACGGATCTACGGCGAGTTTAACGGTCACAATCTGTCAATTCTTTGAAGTAAAATATATATTGAAAGTCACATAAAGTCGTAGCATTCTGCTGTTTACAGGTTTGGGGAGAAATAAACGTGTTGCTTGAGAGGGGGAACACTTTAATACCATGCTATTTCTTTGTATGGTTAAGGAACGACAGGATGTGAAAACATGTTATGCCGGATAAATTTAGTAGAAAACATTAGAAGTTGCCAGATATATAACTGCAACTCTTGTTACCAATGCTCTTGTGCACTTTGTAAAGCGTTGTTGGCCTCCACTTATGATTGTTTTAGTTCAAGATATTTTACAGGTACTCAAGGCGGTGGATTTCAAATATATGTTGCATCAAATATACTGATCAAAGCGTTGTTGCTGATGTTGGTGACAATCAAATGTTCTGAAATTTGCTACTAGATGGACCGGAGACTGGGCACTAGGTCTCTTACACTGATCTCTAAAGAAGACTGGATCGAGCTTCCCATTTTTACCAACCGTGAAAAAAATTAGTGACGAGTACTGCTCTGCATTAGATAAAGGTCTGCCATGTTACATAACATTGTTCATAAGCTTTGTTTGATGGGGACCGACGTCCAACGACTGATCTCACTTTGCGGCAGAAGATGCTCGATCAAGTGTTTTCTAGAGATCAGTGGTCTTTTATGAAACAAGCACAAGATGCCCAAGAAGAGAGAGTAAAATAACGTTTGATCGGCGTTTATCGTCTGAGCACCAATTTCATGGTTCTCAGATGGACAGAGACGAAGCTGTTATGTCAAATAAAGGAGCTGACAATTTCAGCCATACGTTACCCAAATGCAGCGGGTTCTGGATGTCTGATTAAACCAGAGATTGTGAAACACAGATTATGTGTTATAAAATCTCCGATTAAACGCAGTGCTATCTTTGCTAAGGTTTGCTATCTTTCAAACATGGGCGGCGGTCCCGTTAGAGTAATAACGCCACTAGGGATAGCACCACAACGCTTCCTCTTTATACGGAAAATGATACCGCACATTTTTGGGGTATGGGTTAAATAGCTGACCCTAAAAGTAACCTAAGCCTCCTACAGTGGGCTTACACACTCTTACCCGTGGGCTTACGTTGTCCCTCGGCTCATGCACTGCTATCTGAAATAAATGTTTGTCTATAACCAATTGCATCTCTTTCCCTCAAACTTTATCTGGCCTCTCAGCTCTATTGTACTCCTTCTCTGTTCACAAAAGCGCTTTGTAATCGCGCGATAAGCTTACTTG
Organism: Carybdea cf. marsupialis auct. non (Linnaeus, 1758); assembly: GCA_010016065.2. Classification (NCBI taxonomy): domain Eukaryota; kingdom Metazoa; phylum Cnidaria; class Cubozoa; order Carybdeida; family Carybdeidae; genus Carybdea; species Carybdea cf. marsupialis auct. non (Linnaeus, 1758). The sequence continues at coordinate 2,303 of JAAAKL020008011.1, forward strand.
GAATGTTTTATGGTTCTACAGATGAGCAAGGTACCTCAACATTTGAATAATATGTCCTTCCACAAGTGGAAATACGGAAGTTCACTCCGGCTAATACATGCCCACGCACGTATAGTGCAACGCGGTAGCTTTCAGGAAAAAACTACCGTATTTCCTCTACTAAACGCCGCGGAGTATACTAAAAGATCCAATTTTCAGGTGAGGCGCTTATTAGGGGGGGTCGTTTATCAGAGGGCGGCGTTTATTGCAAAATGACCAATTTGGTAAAACAACTAATGTTTCAACACCTCATGATGCGGCGTTTATTAGAGAGCGGTGTTTATCAGAGAGCGGCGTTTATTGGAGGGCGGCATTTATTTCAAATGTTCGGCTGGACGTACGGAGTCTATTAGAGGGAGGCGTTTACTAGAGGAAATACAGTAGTTTGCAGAAAGATAGGACGATTGGCAAGCATTCATGATCTCTTGCAAAACACTGGTAGCCCTTCAACAATAGAGAGACACCTATTTGAGAAATTGGTACATACATTTGAAAGGCCCTGGATAGACATCCTATTTTATACATTAACAACCAAGGTACCATGTCTTGCAAGGTAGTTAACAAAGTTACATTGAGCTACAGTTGCAAAACATAAATGCATAAATGTGTAATATTGAACAGTAAAACAAAAACAACCCTATATATACGATTTATTTCCTAAATATGCAATCTCCGTGAGTCAAAGGCAGAAATATGGCCTTGTCGACCTCATAACGCCCTTTTCTTCGATACAAAAAATAAAACACTTAAATTCTTGTGTATTTGCTACAAGCTACAGCTTCAAATGGCTCTGAAGGGAAACTGACCATTTCCTCAAAGAATCTTAAATCACGTTTACCCGCTACTTGCTAGAACTTCAACGAAAATTCAGTGACACAATTGGCTTGCTTTGATCTATTCTCCACGAGATGCTTTATGGTGACGTGCCTGAAAATTTCCCGAATAGATCACTAGAGATTCTTTTTAAACCTAACGGACAACTGGCTTCAGTCTAATTGCGTTTATATGTGGACGAAAAGCCACGGTGTAAAAAGTTTAATGTCAGCTACATGTGTCTTATTAATAAGGCCAATAGTCTTACTGAAGATATCTTTAGTTGAAACAACAAGTTAACTAACTGTGGGTCTATGTGCCACATTCGCTAAAACTCACCAATCAGGTCACTCACTTGCCAACGAGTTGAGCACCCATGTGTCAAAATTGAGGGAACTAGCTATCGATCTAGAAACATCTTAGTACAGTAAACATTAAATCAGTAATGAGGTATTAGTTAAGCAATTGTAAAATATAAACTACGATTAATGTAGTACATAACATGCAATTCAATATTTGTACAACCTACCACCAACATGGTAAACAAACAACCAAGTAAGAATAACAACAAATAACAATGCTGTATCTCTTCCAACTATCACTTCACTTTTCAAGAGCTATCCTTAAGTAAACCAAAGAGTAATGGGGACTAATGACCAGTCTCCATAGTACACAACAGAGTAAGAATAGCAAAGTAAAGAAACGACAATGCTGTGTCTCTTCCGGCTACCATTTCACTTTGTAACAGATATCCTTAAGTGAGCCAGAAAAATGGGGACTCATGACCAGGCTCCATACTACGTAAGCAAGTCTACGTGACAATACGTCTAACGGACGTAAAAATATACTAATTTCCGCTATTTGACGTATACACAATGCACTGTAATCAAACTTCATTGTCACAAGTACGTTGCAACGTGTGCGATTGCACGTGACAATGTTTGTTAGCATCATACATAGCGATGACGTATTAGTTCACGCAACTATTACTACAATTTTACATTTGTGGGGAAAGAATTGGTTGCGTGAACGTTGATTCTGACTACTATAAGCGCTCAATGTTATGAAATGGTTACTTCCAGTATGAAGTGTATAATGAACCCCTTGATAAGCAGTTTATTCAGATTTACTGACGGGTACGTCAGCTAATGATAATTTTCTATAAGAAAGGAGCACAGTTTCTTGAGAGTACTCGAATGCTACGCAAATTTTCTCACGGGAAAGTAGCAGTTTAGTCGCTTGATTGTGAGCATTAGGCAGAGTCACTTACGAGAGGCTGCTCACGAGAATGGCAGCACTTAAAAACGGGTCTCCAAAGTCAGGTTCCTTTTAGTTTGCGAGGCAATGCCTCGAGAAGGTTCGTTGAAACAACTTAACGTAAAACGCTTCTTTGCACTGCCCAGCGATAACAAGCTGCGAATGGACGACATATAATGTATGGACGTGCTTTTACAACAAAGGTAAAGAGCCTTTACTCGCCATCAGCTAGCAGTAGTGACTCAAACCAAACAGTCGAGTCCTGAATCCAATCATCGCATTTCATCCCTCAGATATGCTCCATAAATGCTTTCGAAATGAGAGTATTTAGAAAGAACTATCTGCATATCGCATGTGTAAGTTTGCATTCCTAGCTACAGACGATCATACAAAATATTTACGTACTCTACATCAAGTGTAGCCTAGCTCTCTATTCTAACTGGTGAACCTATTCAAAGCTACAGCATACTTCATTCCCAGCATTACTGATTGTTTTACCGCTTGATTAATTGTGGCGAAATTTTGCAACAATACGCCAAGAACGGGTCCTCTCGTATTCGTGACACTGCACCTGGTCCCGGAATTAACATGTCAATTTAGTGCTTTGATGATTTGTATCTGTGGAAATGCAAATTAAAAGTTACAAGACGACTATTGGAAGTGGTCTGACTTAGGTTTATGACGGCATAGGAGAAAAACTACAAAAGGCCTGTGTCTTCATAAATTTTTTACAGAGAATTGCATGAAACACTATCAAGATACGAGACATTTCCTACCTTTCTCAACTCCTTTCTCCGTATCCTCAGAGCAAAATAATATATTTGTCACTGTAAGGGCTTGCTAAATATGCAATCACATGAACCCAAAAACTCTGATGTTTATATTACATGATAGGGTGGAGTTCCTGAGGAGGACATTTTCACTACTGATCTTAACATCGGAAATTCTGGATTTTTAAAATTCCCCAAATATATAGATAGTTACAAGGCATTAAATGTACGTAAGAATTAAAAAGAAACCTTGCTTTGAAGCTATTAATTCACGTTACAGATTGGCTCACATTTGATATTAAGAAAGACTCCTTACTCATTTGTGAGCCCCCTCTCCATAGGTAGCAGCCAGGCACGCCTTTGGCGCATGCACTTACTGTTGGCGATAGAATCTGACGGAAGGTACATTTTATAATAAAATAGTATAAACTGAAACGCATGATAAGTTTACTCATCAAATACGTAAGTTAAACATGCATATCGTTGCGTTAGTTGGGTTCAAACACGAACTGTAACAATGACGCCTTACTAGGAGTATGAGACTTGACTACCTAAAGACGGCTTTCTATAGATACAGGCAGTTCATGCCCTTTCTGACGTCATTGGTTACACTTGAGTTTCAGAGCTAATAAATGCCTTGTCATCTTCTTGTTTGCCGTTTTCAGCTTGTCTTTCGGCATAACATATCGCTGAAGATTCGTTATTCTGTTTACTTTTCAACAACACAGACCTGACCGATAGTGTTCGCTTCGGTAGTGAATCTTGTTTGCCTTTCTGCTTTCTGAAGACAGCCATTATTGTTGACAACACATCGATAAACGAGTTCCTAAAGCATTCGTTAAAAATATTGTATATAATGGGATTGCAAGCACTGTTAGCATACAGCACTAAATATGTGACTGCAATTGTTTCGTTAAGGTACTTGAACGATTCACCATCTCCAAATTCGATTGAGAGAAAGACGACGTGGTACGGAAGAATACAAAATGCAAATGTGGTCGTCACGATGACCAACATCTTCACAACACGAGTTGTTTCCGTTCGCTTGACTTTCTGCAAAGGAGTCAAATCCGCCTTGATTCCTCTCTTAAGGTCCATTACAATTCGTGCATATGCTACAGAGATTATGAGCAAAGGGAACATGAACTGCGAAATGAAAATCGCCAACGTGTAGATCTTGCTCTGATTGTCTCCCCAGGACTCACTGCAGCTTGGTGGATTGTCATCATACTTCAAAATGCTCATGTACGGTACTGAAAAGAGTAAACTTAACAACCATACTACGGCTATTAGAATCTTGGCTTGTTTAATGGTTGGTTGTTGTCGCATTGGATGAAGAATGGCCCAATATCTGGATAAACTGAGGCTTACGAGTGTCAATACTGATCCATATATGGCAGTGGTTTGCAGCGGATACAGAACTGGGCATAGGACTCGACCATAAAGCCATTTCTCATTGTTAATTAATATTGGGACTTCCAAGGGAATGCAGACGACTGAGACTGTTAAATCCGCCAAAGACAAGTTGAGTATTAACCAGTTGGTTACAGACTGCATACGTCTTTTCTTGCACACAATGTAGACGACCAATGAATTTCCTAATGCGCTGCACAGAAAGATGGCCCCCATAATCACCAATTGTAGAATTAAAAGAGCTCCCATTTTGTATCTTTAGATATATAAAAACTGCACAATATCCAAATTTACTTTATATTAAAACTTCCAGATTCTTTGAATTCTCCATAGACGTCTGGACCTAAAAAAAACAATATGAAAGGCTCTTCAAACTATTTAAAAGCACACTCATAGTAACATATCTACCTACCCATTACTTCACTCGTTTTTAAATGACCATTGTTGTTCACCGCTTCAAAAGATATAGCTTATAATAAAACAAAGAAGGATAGTTACGCCGCTCGGCCACGAAATAACTACTGTCGCGTGCCTAAAGGTATGGGGGTAATAGCAGGGGATGTGGTGCTTCCACCAAAATACAATAAAAGGGAGGGGTCACAATAAACGGTGGGTTCGTGGAAATGTAAATACCCGTTAAAAGGGGGGTGAACTCCTTCAGGAGATAAAAAGAAAGCCAGCTGCTTTGACTCGTTTCACAAGTAAGAAAGAAGACGTTTCATCAGTATTACACTTTGTTTCTTTTCTTACCCTGTGGACCCAATAATGAGGTGTCTAAATAAGAGGGGGCTAGTAGTCCCCCGAAACTTCTTCATTAGGGGCGTCATAATATAATGAAATGGGTAGTGAAATTTTCAAGAAAATGGAATTTAACTCCCCCTTACTATTAAGCACGCGCGAGTAAAATGTGTCGAATGTGCAAGGATCAAAGCCTTGATTAATGTTTGAACTCGGGTTTATGTGCGAAGTACTACTCTGAATTTTTTTTATTCTGCATCTGATATCATTACAACTGAATGTATATAGATATAAAGGCGAAGCTCTTTGCTGACCTTGTGAGACTACAAAGGGCGAAACAGTTCCATCTCGCAGATCGAGTATGTATATATTTAGGCACACACACACACACACACACACACGCACGCACGCGCACGCGTACACACACACACGCACGCACACACGCACACACGCACATACATACAGACACAAAGAAGAAATTAATAAGATGCTCGTTGATTGAAACTGCCGCAGGTAAGTTCGTTCACATTGACAATAGCAAAACCCAAATCCAAACTAGTGGAATCAATATCAAATTTAACTCTTTGACATCACTTAGAATTCTTTTCAACAAATCAATGAAACACCCATTATGCGCGAATATAGTTTGTATTTCTATTGGATTTTAAAATTATTATCAAAAATTAGTTATAAACTATTTCTTAAAGATCTATCTTTTTACAAAAAATAAATCTTAGAATTCTTAAGGTTTTTCACTCACAAAGGTGAGTTATAGTTTAAAATCATCAAGTGTTCAAGTGAAACTCTTGGTTAACTTAATCATTACGAATTAGGAATTATCAAACGAAGTTTAGCTCTTGTAATATGAAAGCAAAGCTACTTGCAAATGTATTGGGAAATATAATCGCAGTTAATACGAGCAAGGCAAAAATGGGGCTTACCAATAGAATTAATATCGTTTCTCGACTCTAGCTGACCGGATAAACCGTTTATGATTATTGTACGCACAGACAATTCCAAGTAAGATTGAACGCTTCGGTTCGATGATTACAACATGGAAAAAATAACTTGACATCAGATACCACGATGACTTGTAAGTCTAGGTATTTTTCGCAAGGAAAATGGTGTGACATCAATGTGTATAATATTGCAATTATTTGGTAATTCTAAGATATTTATGGGAAACAGCTGACATTTACTGAAATCACAGTTATCGTAGCTCTTGTAAGGTTCGAGTTTATGTCTTTTCCTATAGAAAAGAAACAAGATTTAGTTCTAATAATCAAATACCCAACCCATTAATAATTATATTTGAAGCGATTTTCTGGCATCAGAGAAGCTTTGATAGTATCCCTGGAGTTTTTATTCTTGATAAGATCTAGCCATATCCGATGAATATAAATTTCACAGCGTTGTATACTAGACGTACCCAACCCTTGAACACTTAATCCACATAAAAGGCTCTCTGTCCCGCCTTAATCTTGTTACATCTTCGTCTTAACATCTGCGGTATAATAATGACCCCTGTTGAAAACGATTCTCCTGAAAAACAATCAAAGTTACGTAACCTCTTAAAAGAGGAGACATTTCTCCGTTCAAAAAAGGCGTTCCATTTCATCCAAGCTATTTAGTACCTTCTACTTAAAGCAGTACCCGGGGAGACGGGATAGCCCATAACAATTTACATCGATTGACAACAATTGCAATCACCCTGGGTAAATAACAAATATACGTAATGAGTGAAGATGGTTTGATGAAATCTGATACTATACAATAGTGACGTCCCCTTAATTCTCATTCCTGAAAAATACAATCAGAGGTCAAAAGATAAGATGCGACATGTGTTACGACCCAGCTCAAAGTTTTCCCTCCTCACTCCCTCTAAAATTATAATGTGAGATCACATTACGTCTCTATGCAATTGGGTTTGCTAACGAGTAGGACTATCATATTAGCTTCCATATCCTAACCACAACTAACAGAAAATTTATATGCTTAATCAACAGCTCCCTTGTCGATTATGTTAATCACCCTACGAGACCTTCTACACTATCCGTGTAAACGTAGTCTGCCTTTAACAAGTTCGAGTTGTCAGGTGTGCTGTATGAGCCTTTGGGTTTAGGATGTACTTCACTGCAGTTTGGACTTTATGACCGGGAAAATCGGGGTCTCTTATACATCAGGGGCAATAACCGTTAAAGGGAGTACATACAAGTAATGACAACCTGAATCGAAGTTTTGTGGCTATTGTGGCCTTTCCTTGTTATTGAACTGACCTCATAGCAAACACCGACCAAGGTCAATAGGGTGCATTTCATTGACAAGACCACTTAAAGCATGAAAAACTTCCAAACTAGACTGTATGGAAATGTTGCGAAAGTAGCAAGTTTGGAAAGTGGTAAACAGTCTTCTTCAACAGTCTTTGATTGAAGTTCCAGATGTCACCTCGTCTATGTAGATCACTTCATTGTAACTTCTTGAATACCTCTCTTATTTGTACTACGCGGTTCAGTCTTTGTCTGCCTCTTCCACGTTTCTTTCCTTTCCTGCTTTATCTGTACCTCCAACTTGTCCCTCCCTATTCTAAATCCATCATAGATATCCGTGAGTTAGAAAGCACCCCTCCTGTTTCTTGTATTATTTTAAAAAATTGATCAAGGCTCATAAAATGGCACATGTGCACAAATAGTATAACTATGGTAAGTGGCCAACTTTGATTACGATGTTATACACAGTTGGCAGATGAAGAGCCAACGGACAGGCCCCTTTACCCTAAACACTTAAATATACGAATGCCTGATATTTCCCATAAATGGTAGCCCCATTGTCAAAGGAAGACGTGACCATGCTCCTATGTAGACACGGCCTGCTCCTTGGACGTATACGACCTTGACATCAGGTTGCATGAGAGACACAAAATAGTTAGGGTCAACTGTTCTACAATAAGAAACCTTCTTTACTTCTGACTTTATCTATACTATAGTTCATCGTCCACACTTGTTCCAATACAACAGCACTGACAATGAATAACATTTTGTAACTTTTAATCTCATATCAGTCTTCCGTTTTATAGAAACTGCCTGTAATTGTCTCCAGCTTTAACTGGCGTTGACAATTTCCGCCTTGCGTTATCAGACTTAAAATACGATTCCATTCTTCCCGCAACCCTTACGATCCCCTGCTTCAACATCTAACGATATGCACAAATAATATTTCTCTTGAATTGCACCGTGCTACAATCTTCTATAGAGGTGGACAGTAGTGGATCTGGTTAACATCAATAAGTAATAATGATTACTTCAGCAAACGGAAAACGGTGAAGAAGTTGCTAATTGGTTTAATGTGCTAGGAGGTACTAGGAGACGCCAAGAGGATGAGTGGAAAAGAATGGCAAATGATAGACCAGTTTCAGATTTTTCCCAGGTCCAATTGCTTTATTGGAACAAATAAATGAATAGATCAAAACAATGAGATTTCGTTGCTACAACTTCATATTGCCGATAGCAGTTGTTGTTCCAATAAACGGTTGGCCTTGTAAGAACTATCTGTCGATTCATACGCTGCATTCTCAGTAAAAAAAATTTACGGGAGAGACAAGTACACTTGTCTATGGTAACGGCTACATCTTGTTGAACCTTCCTTTATTACGGCTGTCCTGCAAGTACCTGAATGAAGGTGTATTACATACCATCCCTTCACATCACATGATTGAGTTGAATCTATCAGGGGTTGAAGAGCAGCGTACCTCTCAAGGTCCGTCAGAGCTAGAGAGGCAGAGAGGGCAACTACCTCAAATACTTTTGAAACCACAAATAGTGCCCATTCAACAAATAAAAGTGTGCTATTCTTTGACTAAGAGTGTACTATTCCAAACAGTTCGACCCTTCACGCCCTCCTCTCTGCTTTCAACTCCGTCCAGTACTTATCCAGTACCAAGCTGCATTCAGTCTAAGAATCGGGGAAATGCAAAACACGGCACAGCTCGTAGTGACAAATCCTCTCCAAGGCTACGAATATATCCCTCAAAACCTACTTAAGTTGTTCATTAGCGCTACTGTAGGTAGTGAAGCTGCAAACATAATCTTTTTGAAATTGTACTGATAAACCAGGCACTACTTCTACATAGGAAACATTTTCTAATTGATAATCTTTTAGTATCCCATGCAGATGACGATGAATGCTAACGTCACGTTTGAACCTTTAAGTGGATGAAGTGGCAGTCCAGTGTGTTGCAAATTGGCAACCTGCTCACGTTTAGACTTCCAACTTTTATGACATTCATGATAATACGATTTGCAGCTGAGATAAGATCATTTGCGAGTTCACATAAACATGAAAATCAAAATGAACACACCATGTTTTGAGGGAGCATCCTTAAGGGCGCATCTTCCTGAGGACACAATGGTTCCCGTAGTTGTCTTCAGGTAATCTCCAATAACGTTTAGGACTCAATTTCAGTGGCCTGCATCGCGTTTTCTTTCGTTTAGTTTCTTTTAACACTATAGTCCACTCACAGGCACAAAAAGCTTCACAGAAAGCCCAGCTAGCTAGGACGGTGAAGACCAAAATAAGTGAAGTAAAAATATTACATAACAGAACGCCATCACCAGCCAAGGCACACGAAGCAAATTAAATTAACAAAAGGATAAAAACAAAGCAAAATCAAAGATAAGAGCAAAACCACATCAATATTTGACAAGGAATTTCATGTAGATATAACTGAAGATCGTTAAGGAGCCAAAATGAGAAAACGAAGGGGGCCATGTTTCATTAAACAACCAGATACATTTTATATTATAAGTGAAATTCGGGTAATTGGTGTGGACTTGGGGTTTACAAAGCTTGCTTTAATTCGCGTTCGACCCATGCGCTTGGAAGCTTCGACAACTTCTCTTTACCACAGTCACAGGGCGTATCCAGTCCAAGTAAGAGAAATTGGGGAGATGCAAACTCTAGATGGTCGTCGGATGGAATGTACCTGTGTTTGATGACCCTGCTTTGCCATACTTGCGTCACGCTGAACATTATGACGTACACATGAACGGTTCATTTGAAAGAGAAGACCAACTTTTACTGTAATTCACTGATTAGTTCACTTACCTGATCGAGCAGTTGAGTACTGATACGTCGATGTTCACGGGAGAGTCTATCATCACTACAGTGGCTATAAAAATTTGATAGGTGCAAGAGTCAGAATCTCACCGAATGGGTTTCAGTGTGCTGTACATCTTGTATTAAGATGGCAGAAATTATAGGACACTATGGCATCATGTAATTAATTTAATCAAGGTGAAATTCTGTTTAAAAATGTATGATTCTTGTAGCAGAAATTAGTTCTTCTCAGACGATTTGGAATATAACAGATCATCCCGTACTTGGGTAAATAGTGTAAATTCCGACTCGATTCTTCACATCCCGATACTCGGACACTACAGATAGGTCTATATATACTATATATATATATATATATATATATATATATGTATATTATTTTGTATATACTTTACGTGTATACTTTATGTATGTACTAAGTATTCTCTATTTTACGCCAACCCTCTTATTAATATTTCAAGTAAAGTTCAATCAATTCGTCACTGATTGAGTAGTACAATGCAAATATAAACAAGATTTTCACCTTCAAAAGACAGCGCATGCGTCGTTTGGTGCTGTTTATCAAGTGCGTGACTGTCATTGTGTTATAATTGCTACTACCTCTGCTGGAAGTGAGAGAAGTCTGTTTGAAACGCAAACAATATCATGAATTTACGCATCACGGCTACACCGTACTCTATACCCCTGCATGGAAAGCATTCAATACATGTGGACCACATTGAAAAATCACAGCATGCATTTCGGACGTTGCATAATGAAATGCTGCTCATGGTTTCACTTCATACAATCGCAATGGTTTGAAAATGAGCATGCAAGGTTTTCGATCTTGAGCCATTGTCCCTTTTAGTTTGACGTACGTCTATTCGTTCCTTTACCTTCTCTTTGCTTACATTATGATACATAGAATCGACATATGATCATAAAGTGTGATAGTTTCGTATAATGACAACATATCATTATCATCATCATCAATATTTCCCACTGGAGAACGAAGTTCTCATCGGGCGCTCCCACTTTCTCAGATAACATGAGAAAGTAGTTGCCAAAAATATCTTAATGTCCATCATAGTATGTCTCTATTATATTTCATCAATGCCAGTAAGCTTGGATAACTTGCCCCAGCGATTCGATGGATTGCCAGAGTCATTGAATAGGAACCGTTTTTGTAAGCTGTTGTTATCAAGATGAGTGACAAGAGCTATATACTTCAGGTGTTATACATGTCAAAAGTGCTTTATTTCGGTGGTGTTGGTAATGTCATGGATATTTGCATTACGTAACGACAATGACTATAAAAGTATTAGCAATTTCTGAACGACCCGCTCGAGGTCTTGGACGTACACATTAAGAATAACACCTTAGTGAGAAAAAACGTCTATTATCATTGTAAAAACATAATTCATTCCAAAACACATTAAGCAAAAAATCCGCGTCGCGAAATGATAAATCCATGAAATAGCATCATCTTGTGACATGAACCGAATTTTATCAAAATTTCATCCTTGCTATAATTTCAATTTCGTATATTTTTTTTGAAGTAAATATTTCTTCGAACATCCGTAGGTGTATTCAAAGTCATTAACATGATCAAAATAACATATAATTATCGAAGATTTTTAACAGTGTAAAAGTTGAGTTGACACCAAATGTTCCACATTTGGAAACTTGAAAAAACATTTTTTATTAATGTTATACATACGTGAATATACAGGCACATCGTATGAGTGAAGTACTGAAAATCACGTTGTCATATGGTGGGTTGCAAGTATGTTCTGAATCACATCACACCAAGAAATAAATTTAAAAATGCTAAAACACATAGTAGGTAGTGCAGAACTTGAAAATAAATGAGGAAACGGGTTTCTTTTTGTCGAGGCAATACCTAGGTAGATTTACCAAGGGAAGTTTAACGCTGAATAGTCCAGGGTACTATATAGAAATCTGAAAGGTAGATAGACGCCTCCTCTGTAGCTATAACTCAAAGTGCGAAACAGAGAAAAATTGTGAGAAAACTGTATCTATAATCTGATCATTCAGGTTGAACCAACTATCGTTCTTCACACGATCTTAACCTAGGTGTTTGCAATGATTGATGGTTCTCCATCGTATTTAAATGTAGGGCGGAGCTCCATTTCCTAATTCTGAAAGTTATTTCTATAGCTTTCTATTACTTTGTCCAAAACAATAATTTTCATCACCCTTTCTTCTTTGCATAAATTACATTATCTGTAGAAGTTGTAGTGTCATCTGTAATCCTTTGTCTATTGTGCCTTCGTACTGTATGTAGCCATCGACCCTGTCTTTCCAACAATTTACGTTCATCCTGATCAGTTTATGTGTTTACCGTATTGTAGGTTTAATTGAAAATCCACATCTGTATGAAATACTTCTTTGTACCTTGCAGTATTCTGCAACTATAAGGTCTCTCAGAGATATTTTTCTAACTACTACAGATGTAATTGCCTTGAAGGTTGTTGACTGAGAAGCAAAATGAAATCCGTCTTTACTTACATTTTCAAGATATGAGTTCGGAGAACGGATTTGTAACCTTTTCAATCAAAACATATTCAAACGTGCTCTTTTTTACTTATGCCAGTTTCTTTCAACGATACATTAAAAATTAACATGTACTATTGGATGCAAGTGATAAAATAACGAAACGCCAATTTTCAGCCACAGCCTCGCAAGGTTACCTCATGAAATTATAAATGTGCCGGTAGAAGCAGATGGCCAGAAGTTAAAACAAACTCTTAATTTGCCGTACTGACAAATGCAGCCCTTGGTGTTTGGGCGATGGCTCAGAGAAATAGTGTCGTCTAGAATATACTGTCCTTATAACGGTATGTTTTTAGATTGAAGATAGCATAAAATCACGTAGGTTTGTAGGAAGCAAAAAGGAAGTTGCGTAGATTCCTCCACAAAGTTACCAGCGGGTGGAGGACGCAAATTATTCTCGACTTTGTCTTAGCTCACTTGAAACCCTCTTGAATTGTTGATCTTAAATATGCAACATTGGATAGGAAACGCATTAATTTTATCTAAGGTAAACAACAGCTAATTCGAACACGAAAGTAACCTGTATTAGCGAATGTTCAAGTCAAGTAGCAGAATTCGCAGACCATTAAGGGCCTTCAAATTTTGTTAACTAACCAACTTTGAATTAAATTGCATTAGAGCAAAGCGTTGTTACATGTACTAATTGTACAACACTTGCTGCTTGCACATCAATTTGAGAGGTGTCTCTGTAAATGCAGCCACACTTTTGCTGAGTGCATTGCTGCCAATTTTGGTTGATTCTAATCAATTTTGTATCAGCGAATGTTCAAGTCAATAAGCAGAATTCGCAGACCATTAAGGGCTTTGAAAATTTGTTAACTAAACCAACTTTGAATTAAATTGCATTAGAGAAAAGTGTTGTTACATGTACCAATTGTATAACAATTTGAGAGGTGTATTTGTAATCGCAGCCACACTTTTGCCGAGTGCATTGCTGCATTTTCGTTGATTCTAATCAAATGATGAACAATTTGAACATTGCGATATGATCTTTGCTTGTCTAAAGAATGGTGGCTTATGCATTCCTACTTAATACCAAATAAATTTGTCTAGAGAGAACCTTTCAAATTATTGAAACACGTGTGCTAAAAGTGACTAACAGTGTATAAACGTAGTTCGTAGAAAACGAATTCTCAAAAAGATTCTCTCACACATATATTTGCGTAATCTTACAAATTTGTGCACCTCCTAATGCCTGTGGTGACATGTTTCCAGGCCTTGCCATGAATCCCGAGCCATCGCTCGCGCTCGCGTAACGCTCGGGAAATTTAGCTCTTCCCGAGCATTTAATAGCTCGCGTGAAAATTCAAATATCAACAATTTT
>JAAAKL020008012.1:0-11771 GCA_010016065.2 Carybdea cf. marsupialis auct. non (Linnaeus, 1758)
CGCCGCCGACACGTAGTCCCACCGACTATACCGACCAGATAACGCAGGCCCGGCGCGAGAGGAGGGGGGGGGGGGGGGGGTGGGGGGGGGGGGGGGGGGGGGGAGTAAATGAATAACTTAAGATGGCTCAAGATGTTCCAGACCAGGAATACGCGAACAGTTTTTCAAACTGAGGGATACAAAAAACCGTTTATAGTGACTTCCATAATCACGCAGTAAAAAAAATACAACAATCCGTGTAACGTCCAATTAATCTTTCTTGGCACATTGTCCGTACTTTTCCTATTGATCATACACAATTTTTCCTTTTCAAATCTTCCTAATAGCTGGTGGTTGTTCCCAGGCCCCAATGATCACAGTTAACATGCGACTAGACACATTACGAAAATGAGGATAAAGTAAATCTCGGCTCCAAAACCCGCCGAGCCCACTAATAGTCAATTTGCCAAATGTCCCAACAACTAGGTATGCAGGTCACTGTCGGAGGACAACTGCCACATATTATTTTTGGAAAAGTAGCTACTTCCAGATATTTTAAGGCTCATAAAGCAGTGCTGTTCCCTAGAGGCAGACATTTATCTGTATTGGAGCCCTACTTCGCAATCTTGATGTATGCAAAAAGATGTCGGTTTCCTTCGTCAGTTGGAGGAACTATCCCCATTTACTCACACATTTTATTAAACTTTTATATAAAATTGACAAGATCGCGTGATTAAAGATATTTTCCAGGATGATTTCAATAGCCGTGCAAATTTACTGCAATAATGACATCATGATTCAGCATTTAATGTCAACATAAAATGTGTGCTATGAGATTATCCTTTGAAATAATATCCTGTTAATTTGCATCCCTATGACTTTTTATTTTTTTTTGTTCAATAATGCACTACCTCTTATTTTTTTGCGCTTTTAGACTGTTTCTAAGTTGATTTTTATTTAATTGCTTCTTCAATTCCTAACGAAGCTCTGACTCAAACGTGTTTCTATGCCAGGAATACAGTTCTGTCGTTATACTTTCGTGCTGTAGCCATGAAGGTTGTCCCTTGTCTTTCTTGCTGAGAAGGATTGATGACCGCATTGCCCCTGCTGATGTGATTTGTTTAGACTCTTCACAATCTGATGGAATTAATGACAGTTTGATTTTTTGGTGTCAGCGATAGACCAAAACTTCTCCATCTTGGTCTTTTTAAACTTGTGCACACACCAGGAAGAAAACAGGAACGGTTTTGCCCATTTATGACAGGAAACAAATCCTCTGGGTGTGATACGTCTGAAGCTAGCAGTGTGTTAAGAAAAAGAAATATATCTAGTCAGTATAAGTGACAAAAACACTTTATGTTGGAAACATGTTTCGACAACAGTGGAATGAATGCCAGAGTAAATAATGATATCAGAGTATCATCAAACGATCAGAAAATATGACATTAAAGCCAACTTACAAGAGCGTTTGTATTCGGAAGTAAACATCTCTGGAGAGTAATGAGACCGTCCCTCAAAAACCGCCATGAAAACAACTTTCTAAATTTCAGATAGTATTACAAAAGAATGATCATTGGAAACTTCCTATTGATGCCTATTACTAAAAGTCATCGTACATTTTGGCTCCTTGGTAAAAGAAACAAACATAGTTTAAGATTTTCATGCAAAACAAGACTCTGCACGTCATTTTTTTCAAATAGAAAATGCATGGTATTGGATTGCAAGTCAAACTTTATATACGTATCGATCAATAACATCTCCTTGCATTCCGCAGATTTAATTTCAATGAAAACCAGTTACTGTATCGAATCTGAATGGTTACTGTATTTCTTAGACAGTTCTTAGGCCATTGCTCCTGAAACAGAATCATTTTGTTTTGTTTTGCAAGATTCATTATTCAATAACAGTTAGGACGTCCTTATATTGTTTCAAGTGAATGAACTCGCTAACTTCGACCAATTGAGGAATAGTCGGATTTATATCAACGTAAAGATTTGTACTTCAACCTCTCCACGTCGCACTTGGTAAGATAATGATAGAAAAACGTGATTACAAATAAAGTAATTCATGATACCTAAGCCTGATAAAAGTTTATTGGAAATAAGATCATAACAAAGAAGATTGAATTTCGGAACTTTAGTCCAAAAATCTCACTTTACATATGAAGGCTCCAATCCATCATTGCCTGAAAATTGTGGCTAATGTGCTTGCTAGATCAATTAAAAGTGAACCATGGAAACATAAGTCAGTGGGACAAGTGGAGTGACTTAGTCCTTGTTACTGTTCATGTCATCCGCAATTCATACCAAGAGATTTCGTTGACTTTGAAGAAGAAGACTTTGACTGTGTACTTAACACTTTTAATCTTTTATATCTACGGTAAAGTTTGCTTAAACCGGTGTCTTTGTGCTATGTTTTAGATGTGTTAATGTAAAATTAGTAATGACAGAAAGATGCAATGATAATCAGGCGTTAGATTGATAGCACATGCTTGTTACGAGTCATGAAAGGAGCAGAGTACATTAACTATCCTTATGGGGAATGTCCATTGATTTTATAGTGGAATGTTACTAGCTCGCTTATCAGAAATATGTCTCAACTCGCAAGCTATCTCTGCGTCATCGGTCAGTTCCACATAATTATATCAACTCTGAAGGTGCATCTTTCAAAGTATCTGTCTGCAACAAACATTTAAGAACACAAATGTTTACGTATTTTCATTACCCGACTCTTAATCATACGTAATAAATTACTTTTGTGTTGAGATTAAAGGATTTCAAATGATAGCTGAAGTCACATGGGCTGGATGTCGATGTGCAGCGGTGGAGGATTGGGAACTAATATTGTGAGCAGAGAAATGAAGTATTTCATCACCGGAGTTCACATCATTTAGTTGGTAGAGCAAAAGCGGCGAATGCACGGGTCATGGGTTCGAATTACGTTGGTGACATACTTTGCTATTTCTCTAGAATCTTCACACACTTATTATTTCAAATTCTTTCTTCTTAAAAGCCCTTTGTGACTTTCAGTGGGATTTGGACAGAATGATGGATAATATGGCAGTCATTCCATAGTTAAGTAACAAGGCACAGATAAGAGATTCTGGTCCCCCAAATTGCATAAAAGTGAACGTCGATCGATTTCCAGCAGAAGGATATTAGGAAATAATGGGTCAGCTGGAGAAATAGAGCACGATATCAGCAGAGTTCATTTTACTCACTTATTAGAGCGAGTTCTAACCCAATAAGTGACAAATTTGCTCTGAGATTTTATCAAATTTACTTACTTTGGTTGTTCTCCCGGCTACCTATCTGACTTCACACGTTTCTTCCAGGTATCTCTGTCCAATATCAATGCTTTAAACTCTTGTTCATTTTCAGCATAAATAATGTTCCTATATTCCTTAATGTCTGTTTACTTGATGCAGTTAAGCTCCTCATGTTTTTCCTAGCTAAGTACACAATCATGGTCCTCTTCGTTCTTCTGTCGACTTGTACTCGCTTTTCTTGGTGTTTCTCTTGTAGCCTAATTTTCGTGTCTTCGTTTTTCAACCCGCTTTATTGTAAAGGACTGTGTGTATAGAATACTTATTATAGAATCTTCACCTCAAATAAGTACATGATATTTGTGATAATAGGAGACATATGCCCGTCATCCTTGTGATTGCAGTAAAATTGAAAAACATTCAATTTACCTATAAATGAAATATTAAAATAGTTTATTTTAATTTATAAGAAATTATCAGGAAGACTAAATTACGGGGGGAAATGTTTCAAGTACTTAAGGAATAATATGTTTTGATGCGCTCTGTGTATCGCAGTAAAGAGTCTTAAATATTTGCACTTTAAAGGGTAAACGGTCTTTTAGTGAACTCAGTTTTCACTTTAGCGACTTTGAAAAGCATTAATTTCTTGTTCTTCCTTATTTTTGTGATTGCATTCAAAATTTTTATTGAATAAATCGACCACCTCTGCAAGCAGGCATTGCCTAATAACCTCTCATGCTACTTTAAGATGCAGGTTCAAAATTAGTGGTGCCTCAGCTCCGAGCATTTCCTTTGCTCTACACTTCGTCTGTTTGTTTCATCCTTTTAATTATCAAGGACTGGACGAGTAACTATAGAGAACCATAGGGGTGTTTCCAAATGAGCCATATCAATGTCAGCCTGCCGGTTCACTTATCAAAGAGCACTCCTCTCGACTGGGTGTTCTTTTTTCAACTATAAAGCCCGATCTCCACTAGGTGGAACCCACCCGCTACTTCTCCCGCCGCTACCCATGATTATGGTGTAATATTGTTGTAACTGAGGCGGAGAATATAGCGGGTCCAAAAGTAGAACTTATTCCCAGTTTCGATGGTAGCCGATGAAACCAACCAATCAAGTCGTGAAAACATGTAAACAGGCTTTTTACTACCATACCTCTCCCTGCCGTTGATAAGGAAGATACTAGCCATTTTGGAAACTAACCATTCAAACTTAATTACTCTGTACGACAGATCTCAAGTATAATGAAATTATTTGTGTTCCTCTCATACATACAGGAATTATCGTTAGCCTGGAGCGCTTAACTGCATATTGAGCTTAGAATTGAAGATATTCTTATGTGGCATAGGCCTACCTTATTAGATTGAATCAATATACTTTTGAGCAGGTAATGTGGTACCATCACCACGAGTGGTAAAAAGGCCTTACGAAAAAAGCCGTATGATGATCAGATTCACCGAGTACAATGACAATCTTGAGTCCCGTGTGATAGTTTCGACTGCATGTTCAAGATTACCATTTTCCAAGACACTTCGATAACTTTGTCTCCCGCTGTATGCACTCGCCAATGAAACTTTTCAGCCTGCTTTGGTTTTTCAAAAATATGTCGTGCCCAGAAGCCTCTTTTAAGCTGTCTCCTACTTCCTTTCTGTTCTAGTACGTGTCGATATAAAATACAGCTACGAAGAAGCAAAAGGGGCAGAACACATCTCATCATGTCATCCATGTTTAGGTGTCCTGGATCGTTTGCATCTCGCTACCTCTTTCACTTCGCCACGACGTAGAGATTGCACGAAAAGTAGCCGTGGGAAATGGTGGCAGCGCCTACTGTACGTTTTCCTCCTAGTGGAGATCGGGCTTAAGAATTAGATGTTCGCCCAAATTTCAAGAGTTTCCTTTCTTAGCGTCTGGTTCTTTCATTTTTCAGGAAAACCATCTAAAGAGAGCAACAGACACCTCCAAAGCACAAACATCATGAAAATATGAAAATGTCATTACAAGAGAAACTGCATTAGCCACCTTCATTCGCGAAAAGACAAAGAAGCCCCCGAGAGTTTTTAAAATGAAATCAGCGATGTCAACATGGATATTATTTAATGAGCAACGAGCTTTTATCAGCTTTCATCATGATCATCATGATCATCATGATCATCATCAGCTATAGTCTTTAATAATAGACTAATAATCTTTAATTGACCGCAGGTGCAACCGTAGCTTGACGTCTCGTTCATTCCATCTATGATCCTACTTTTTCTAACTTTGCCTTTAAACTGAGACCGCCTCATTGTTGGATATTGTCAAATCAGATATTGTTTGTTGAGGCCTTCTTCTCTGCTGTACACGAATCATTCCTTGTATAGATGCTCTTGTGGTTTGACCTTTTTGTGATGTCCATAGAACTGGAGCTTTCTTTTCTCTATCGATTCTGTTATTGTTCTTGTTAAATTTATGATTTCATTTAAATGATTTTCTTCCTTTTAAATCTCTGTTAAATATGTAAGTACCCTCTTTTAGTATTCAATAACCTATTTATCTACCACACCCTTGGAAGTCAGAATATCAATGTAGTACCCTTCCGGTCAAAATGATCATAATTATGTTTATTTCTGATCATCTGATTTTATTTGTGTACCTAGAACAGTTTTGGCATCTTATTACTTATGTTTCTTTTAGTTGAAAGCCTGCCATAATCATCTTAACTACAAACTTGAAATAGTAAAAACATTGTTTTACTTTTATGCAGTGCTTTGGCAGAGCAATGCCTTAACCAGTGTAAGAATCGTCTTACATCAAACCTTAAGCATAACATACCTTGCGCCACCTAAAACCTCTCAAGATACATTGATACAAAAAACAACAGCTGATGAAATGTATCGAATGAATAAATGACATGGAAAGAACCGATCAGATCATCCTGTTGTTCACTTGATTCTATTCAAAAAGTTTGTTGATGGTACAGAATAGTAAAACTGCACGAAATAGCGAATTGATTGGTCAATACAACACCAATTTGGTAGTCAGAGTTCTGATTGGCTACTTTGTAAAACACAGTTGGGTAAATAATTTCGTTGATTCCCTTTTCAGGTTATTTTCTGACGACTTGTACTGGAGGAGTGTCAGACAAAAAAACTTTTAAGTACAAAATTTCGTGCAATTCTATTCAAAAAGTAACACAAATAAACAGTGCATGTTAAAACTAAATATTTAACAATTATGACAAAGATACGAACTAGAATCTGAGAATTCATCCTAGGTATTACAAACACATATATCAAAAAGTACCTCTCGAGTCCTTGAGATCAAGACCAAAGCACCACAGCTTGTTTTTGTAACTAAGCGATCTGAGGTCTCTCTATCTTATCTAACCTTAAAAATATAAGCTATTTTTATCACTAGAAGTATCGCATCTTTACGGATGACGCTAGTGTGTGGTCGGACTCACCACTACGGCGCATGCGAAACTAAACTGCGAAGCTAAAAGGGAATAACACAACGAAACTTCCTTAGGCAGAAACTCATAGTATTACAGAATCTCTCAAAGGTGGGCCAAACAACCAGGTTTTGCTTTAATAACAAGGTATTTTTAGAGAATCAATCTATTTGTAATCGTACAAGCAGATTTTAAGTACGTGCAAGTTATGGAATTTATCATACAAACTAGTTTTGCTACCCTTCACATGTGACGCTTATTCTTCAGTGGTTTGTTTCTTCTGTCAGACTTTCCGATGCACTCAACCATGCAGTCGTACCAGCAAGAATGGTGAAGCTACAGCTGTATAAAAAGTATGCTTGAAAGCTTTAATGGCTAATGGAAAATGAGTTTACTGCTTTGGTATGAAATACTAGCAGTTGTCACTCCCCCACAGTGAACTCATGTGCTCATGTAAACCTTACTACCGGCTTTCCAGCTGCTACCTTTGCTGCCAGAGAAATTAAAAGCCAACTGGGTTGACGATTGGAACGGAATACAGTCTGCTCTCTTGTAGAGTTTTAAACCATCTAAGAGTATGACTAGCTGAGTCATAATGAACTTTTCTGCTTGACAGCTGGCAAAACTATAGAGCTCTTCAGAGTTGGATTCTGGAATAGGTTTTGATAAAATTTAAATGTGCAATAGGAGCGACAGTGATGACGTCACAAATCAAAAGTTTTGGAGAAAATACGATTTGACTCCAGATATCAAAAGATTTGAAGTTGGTTGTTTCCCAAAACACCAGACCTGCAGTGTATATAGTATTTAAGGCATTTGAATCTAAAAAATCTCCCCTCAAAACTCTGTTTATATTACTTGATTCGTTAAGTTGGGAACCATGATCAAATAATAATGTTTTGTAAAAGACTTATATAAAATCTTTATGTCACACTGTGTCACCGCACTGGAGAGTGACCTTCCCAACAACAAGGACTTTAAAACAAGCAATGACACTTAATGGTTGTTATATTAGGGAGTACTTAAGCGTTAAATATATCTATGTAGAGTACACGTTCCCAGATGGATGAAACGGGTTTACATTGTGAGCCCCTCTGATGTAAATGGAAGTGCTCTACACTAGAATCTGAACAGGTGCCATCGTTTTCTAATAGCATGCTGCTCAAAGAATTATTGACTGATATTTACACAGTAATGGATGTGGAGGCTGTTATCAAATCAGAATTTGCTGATAAAGATCCAAATTTTTCCTCTTCTTAAGGTTTGATATAAGTTTCAAGCATGCCTGGACCGGAAGGCTGAGTTTGCTTGACAAGATTGTAATCCTTGCTTTAAAATTTCAATTCTTGCTACCCCCCCCCCCCCCCCCCCAATTTCTGTTGACAGCTTCTTTACAAGATGTACTTGCACTTGCAAATTTATTGAATGCTATGATTATGGCATATCAATTTATAATGATAAATTCTTGAACTGAAACTTGCTAGCATGCACATAAATGTGCTTTGCTTACAGGGATTTGGCGTAGACATTGAAATGCAGACGTAAAATTGATTAAACGCAGTTGAAAGTCAGTCCCTTTCCTTTAACGCTGAGATATTCAATGTTGTAATCTTGGCAATATCGAGGATTGTTCAAAAGATTGTTTCAGTTGTTCAGATTGTTCAAGTATATTGAATTTGGAACCATTATCAATCCTCTGCTACCATTTCCATTGACTGTATCGATCTTGGTATGTGTTGCCTTATTAACTGCTACAACCTCTATGACGTAAAGACCAATGACACGTTCTTCTTTGTGGCATCGATACTCAAACAGAACTATATGTTTGTGTAGGCTAGATGCAATGTCCTGTTGTCCCTAAGGTAGCGTCGCCCATGGTGTGTACAGCATCCTAGGATCGCTCATAACGAGTAGACCCCCTGGTTAACTTGAACAAATATAAAATAATCAAAGGCAAAAGGTATTTTAACTTTTCATTCTTCTAAAATTTAAGTACGGAAAATATAATTAGTTGATTTTCTAATAAAAAATGTCTAAAATCCCAATATATTTATACACAGAATAGGACGTTTCATCAAATTGGCAAATATTTTCATGTTGAGTTTCCGAACTGAATCCTTGGACATACATCTAGTAAAACACTAATTGCCTTCATGCTTCCAGTGCAGAATAATGTGCAACAACAACCTGATCTCCCATTCTGTATTTAGACTTCTGTTCTACTTAGATGGTACAGAAATATTAAAACTGCACGAAACAGCGAAAACATTTTAGCACTGAAAAGTTTTTTTCCTCTAATACTCCTTAGAGTACAAAATCGTCAGAATTAAAATTGAGAAGAAATCAGTGAAACTTAACCCAGCTATGTTTTAAAAGTAGCCAAGCAGCAATCTGACTGCCAGATTGGTATTGCTTTTACTAATCAGAGTCTGTGGAACTGAAAAGACAAAAATATTTTAAAACACAGTTGGTTTAAGTTTCATTGATTTTTCTCAATTTTAATTCTGACGATTTTGTACTCTGAGGAGTGTCAGACAAAAAAGTTTTTCAGTACTAAAATATTTCGTGCAGTTTTATTGTTTTTTGGCACCAATAAACTTACAGAAATATCAGCAGAAAATCATCACACAAAGTTGTTGTCGGAAAATGAAGACGATCTGCTCAAAATGAAAGAACCATACATTTTTTACCCATGTTTAATTCCAAACAAAACTCAAGATAGAATAGAAGAAGCAAACAGTGGTTGGAGAGACTGTTATAACCTCAGAATTCCGCTCGCCAAGAATAAATAACAAACTGAGTACCGATTGCAAATATTGACAAGGTCCACCCTCATTTAGCATTTTCAGTTCTTGCGGGAACTGATGATCATTTCTTTAGAGTGTGTAGATTATTGTATTTTGTACTTGTTTAGTGTCGTTGGGTTTGTCACGTGATTACAAATCAGCTATTACTGAGCATGCTAGGAAGAAGGGCAGATCCTATTCTTTGAAGAAAAAAATTAAGGCAGTTCCTACTTTCGTATTCAGTTTCAAATTTGGAGTTTGTTTTCGCATCATATGAACACGAGGAGCTTCTTCCATATTTTCTTCTGTTTCCTGGGGAAAACATTCTTTACATCCCATAAGACGAAGACTTGTTAATTTAAGACGCATTTCAAAAGCTCAACTAGATAGCTACAAGCAAAATTTGAAGATTTTCTTCCTAAAGCAGAAACACGAGCAACGATCAAACGGTCAAGTGGCACTTCCACAATCTATGAAAGGGTAGGGCTATGTAATGGAAAAACCTTTGATTTTGTCTCACCAAATCTCTCTTTTGCAAAGAATGGCAAGCCACATATTACGCAGTGTTTTTAAGGGCTTGTGGAACTTCTCTTCCAAGAACTGGGCAGATAAGGACAGCAATGGCTCTTACAAGCATTATTGATGTGTAACAATACGGGTACGCTATAAAATGCTAGAATTTGAGAGATGTACTTTGCTAGAATTGCCAAGTTATACTATTGTAGAAATTTTCTTGCCAAGATCTACTTTGTTAGAATTCCTTTGTGAGAGTAGATACCGGTACCCTAAGCCTAATTTGATTCTAGAATAGTACATCTATGGTTGAAAAACCCTTCTAGCAAAGTACATCTCTAACTATTCTAGCAAAGCATATTTTTAAAATTCTAGCATTTTACGCGTTCCCAACAATACGTTCTAGAGGAGTGGATGAGATGAGCACTGATATGAAGGAGAAGTTACGTAGTGCACGGAGCAAATATTAATTTTTCCTGACTTCCAGTAAATGTTCAAAAACTATGAGATATTCAATATATTTTTGTGCGTATTGCTTGATTGCTTTCAATGTAACCGGGTGCACTGCTTTTATTTACATTTTCTAAATTACTTTCCTAAAAATAAAAATGCGAATTGTTATAGATTGCGAAAAAACTAAGCTAACAAGAATAATTTACAACAAACAACAGCTCATCAGCTGTAAGCCGGGATTGAAGTCTGAATGGGCTACCTTGATCCCATTTCTCGAAAACTTTGTTAAGAAAACCCCAACCACAATCAGCGCACGTGGGACATTTATGGTGCCCTCAGACTACAGATCTAGAAGGCAAGTTGGAAAATCAGGTAGAGAGAAAGTGATAACAAAAATTACTTTCAAATTTTGGTATCTTGAGGAGGAAGGAAAAGACGTTGAGAAGTTGACAAACGCTGATATAGACCACGCAATGAAGCTAGTAAAATGCAACACTGCGAGAACTGCCAAGCTCTAGTGGATTTCCAGTCATCGTTATGGGAGAAGCTCTAGTAGTTATACCTCGAACGCGAACAAAGAAACCAAACGAATCATGTAAAAGGTGGCGAAGAAGTAGCAATTTTATTTAGATGGACTTTAACAAATTAAAAACCATTGACGTGGTATTTCATCAAACTTAAAGGTCTTTGGATAGAAGACGAGATGTTAAAATGTATGAAATTTTGAGTCCTAAATGGAAGGTACTACAGTAGAGAGGAAACATGTGTTGAAATGGCACGATTGCGCCGTAAGGTTTTTCAACCGATAGTATGCGACGACGTTATCATCACCATTTTAAGAATAACGACTTTTAACTAATCACTTGATGCTATTGATGGGAAAGTTTGTCATGACATGAGTGGTAAGCTTTATCCACGATACGTTTCGAAACATACTTCTCCCTTCATCAAGCTGCTAGGGTCTAATGACATGGCTGCTTTATATATGTATTTGAGGTCGTCGGAGGTCATACTTCATTCATTCATTGTTTTTACGATTTTCTGTTCGTTTTTCTTCCTGTTCTTAGTGCTGGTAGCCCAACATATCCTCGAACCTGTAATTTCCGTCACATGTGAATTGTCACTTTTTCTATAAATCAAGTGAAGTTGAGAGCGCTGGAAACAAGCTACCAAATGAGTGTGTAAATTGAATTTTATGAGATTTCTAGAAAAAAGCGACAATTTACATCTCATGGAAGTTTCAGGTTCAAGGATGTGTTTGGTAGGGTGTAGGTTGTGTTGGATAGGGTGTAGGATGTGTTTGGTAGGGTTTAGGATGTGTTTGGTAGGGTGTAGGATTTGTTTG